>OMNV01016213.1:32259-68249 GCA_900303265.1 Brotula barbata | reverse complement strand
AATGCAAGCCGATGAACTTTGGTGCGTTTCTTGTTACAGGATGGAAAGTAAAGCGTGTAAATGTCACGCTGTGGGCCACAGACGCTTCCACCGGGCTCTTATCAAAACGGGGTGAAATTAGGGGAACGATAGCGTACCGCTCGTCTTATCTTGTAAGCGTCTAATGAGAGTTAATTTAGTTTCTCAACCTGGAGTCGGGGCTGATTAAAATATACAAGCACATGTAACTGGCGGTGTAAACGTCTCACGGTCTGGGCCGGACTTCAAAGACCCGTTTGTGCTTTAAACTCTCAAACCTCGGCCAATTCCTGTTCAACCGAGGTGCGGATCGGACTTGTTGCTACTTCAGAGAATCATCAGAGGACTCGGATGGGGGAGGGAAGAAGAAGGAGAGAGTTGACCTCAGATGAAAACAAATTAAACTTCTCTCCCGTCTCCCGTCTCCTTCTCCTTCTCCTTCTCGTCTGTCCTTCCGCTTTCACACTGTGCCTCAGTCGATACTCCATGCTGTAGAGTCAGAGGGTTGAGTTACTGATAGCGGTGTTTTCTAACCGGTCCACTTCAGTCCCACTCACAGGTGGAATACAAACACCTCCGTCAGATCTATTCCAGGCAAAGGCCCAACATTCATGTTGTTCAGAGATCAAAGTCCTCAGACTAACTGTTCAGTGTTTGGGATTGATCTTAACTAACTGCACCGGTGTATTCGTGCTTTTCAAGTTTTTGAAGGGATATTTAATGAACTTGCTTATTACCACGCTGCTTCAGTTTGGAGAGCTGTTGATCAACAAGGATGAATCTCTACGGGCAAACGAAAGGCCCAAGTATACCACAAAACAAAACAGACTTTCACTTTCTACGACTCACTCACTTTAAGGTAAGGGTTAAAGTTAGGTGTAGGGTTATATAGACTGAACTATAGGCCATATACACACACAAAACCATGAAAGTACAACAACAAGTCTGTATCTAATGCAGGCCAGAAAATTGAGGGGACCAAATCGTCGGGGGTTTCAAAGGATGGAGAGAGGAGTCGCTAGTGTCTAAAGTTGATTTATAAACTTTAAAAAGTGTTTGTTCGTCCCATAAATCAGTCGGGAAAAGATGGAAAGTGTCCGTTTATGCAAATTAAACTTGTTGCGCCGACAGCAGAGAAAGTAATGAATGCCAGCTGATATGTGGAACAGTTTCAGCCAGGTGGAATTATAAGAAACTTTGTTTTTGAATTTTGAGGCAGAAAGAAACAGCCTGCGTTATTAAATTGTCTGTCTTTTTACCTGAAGAACTCAATGAGGCTGCAGAGCTTCGTACAAACAAGAAAAACCAAACAGCGGGATTGATAAACACTTTCTGGTCTTGTGAATGTATGTATATATATATATATATATATGCGTGTGCGTAGCTCCTGATTTTACAGCAGGTAAATATTTAGCACAAATCTACTTTGACGTGAACAATTAACAGATATTCTTCTCATTCACGTTGTGCTCATTCGTTTATATCTATGTTATCTGAGAAGTCAAAATCAAACGATATTCATCCTCAAGATGAATTTGGAAAAATGGGCATGCTTTTCAATTTTTTCAATTTCATGGCAATCCATAAACGTTGCGAAGATCTCTCAGTCTGGGCCTGCTGCCATCGCCATATCCCTCGAGCTTTGCAACCAGCAACTTCTCTGAAAACTGAACTTTTCCTTCAGGGACTAAAGAAGAAAAAAAATACTATTAAACTAAAAGTTCTCCTGCCGAAACTGCAACTTGTCGACTCTGTACGCTATAAACAATCATCTATCAAGAACCCGGTATCGCCCCCATAAACAGGTATCCTCCGCGATTGTAAAGAGGTAAAGCGCACCATAATGGATTGCGACCTGGACCTCTGAGAACCTTCACAGACTTGGTGTTCTTCGTCTTTCAGCTAACGTGCTGAGTATCCGTGGTTTAGTTTATGTTTAATCAATAACACAGAGGAAAGCGGCGGTACTGCATCGATGACTGGGCGAGTCATTCTTTGACTTCAGCTCAGATGCTACAGATTGGAGCCAGAGGTCCAGATTGAGATCCAGATCGAGTCGGTTAAGATCCAAGACACGTTTCAAATTCTTTGTTATACGTCAAAGGACATAATATGCAACAACCATCCTGGGACGATTCAAAACAGCGAACCAGCAACCGAGCACAAAGTCTCTGGAAACAATTCAGACAAAATGGGAAACAGGAAAACTTTCATGTCAGGGAAAAAACACACACACATCTGACTGAGGACACAGTCTGGATTGTAGAAGGGGAATTATATTGCCCCTGTGAGGAGGGCAGCGAGGCAACAGCAGGTGTGCGTCTTGCTCAGAGGCACTCCAGCAGAGCCAGCCGCTGTTGGCACGTTGCCCCTCTCATTTCACCCCTTGGTACCCACAAATTCCAGCTGACAGCATGAAGCCACTCTGCTGAAGTGTCCTTTAGCAAGACACGGCTTTGGTTAAATTTCTCTCCATATGCTGCCCCCTGGCTGACTCTGTCGTTTGACCTCCTTGTGGAGTGGAAGATGTGAAAAGACGTTTTCCTCCTTTGGCGACGAGTTAAAAATAAATTACACTCCTGCCATGCTTTGTATCGTAGTTTAAACATCCAGTACACAACGCCACATCTGCACAGGTTCCCATTCTCGCAAATAAAAACCCTCTGTGGTCTTTAAAGACGCACAATCACATTTGTAACGACCACGACGGGACGAGTGGATTCCTGAGCTTAGTAAGGACAATTTCAGGTCTCCAAATAGATTAAATCTGATCATATCTGGTCTCTCTCACCTTGACAGTTTGTCTCCCCCTCTGTTGGTTATTAACCCCCCATCTTCGTCCAATCATCCTTTCTCCTCCTCCAAAAGCCTACATGGACAGTATACATCCCTTAAAATCATCATAAATCACCTCATGCTGTGACCATCTTTGCAGCACATGTATGACATCTTTGTTTGGTTGTTTGAGATTCCATCCACCGGTATGTAAGCTCTGCAGACATCTTTTATCCAGCTGGGGACCCTGAAGTGTTTCCAGTTTATCTCTGAGCATCTTGTGCGGTTGAAATATTACATCCAGCTCCCCTCCACTGGCACAGTCTGCCTTCATTCAACAGGCGTAAGAATATTAGCTTCTCTGCAGAGACTTTTCTACTTATTGGACTGTTTTCATTTAGCATTTGGACTCTTTGCCGTCTGTGATTTAAATGACTTTTCCAGGGAAAATGAAATGTCGGAAACAAGGCGCAAAGGATGTTTTTGTCGGTTGTCCCATCCTTGTAAATCTAACTTGGGGTTTACACATTTCACTTCAAGAAGACACTTGCCCAGATTTGACAGTAAATTAAGTCATCCAGCACCAGGGCCAAATCAGACTGTGCTTCCTCCAATTCAAAGTGAGGACAAAATATAGAGAAAAAAGCATTAGAACTCCAGATCTTACCTTACTGTCAGTAAACACTTAAATTCGGTGCTTGAAATACATCTTCTCATGCCTTCACACAAATGCCCTTAGATAAATTATTTGAAGGATTCCACAGTTCCATTTGTCTGCCAGGATCCAGGGCCCGACCTGGGACTCCAGTCATGCTGGGTGCAAATGATGTTAATCAGGTCAGGCTTGGTCCTGTGATATCACCCCGAGTCTCAGGTGTTGGTGTGTCGATATGATTCATATCGGCCTCCCGCTCAGCTCTGGTCACATGACCCATCAAAATCACTGCAGGAGTAGAGTGCGATGTGTTGTAACACACAGAGTGAACTGAGCTGAGTTTTGTGGAAACATTCAGACTTTCTCCCTACGTGGACGCTCAACTGCTTCTGCATTTGGAACCCAAAAGAAGGAAACAACAAGTTTCTGCTCTTTCTTTTCGGCTGTCAGACTGTGCAAGAAATAGTCTGGTGTCAATGTTCTGATTAAAGACATTACATTTTCTTCTTCCCTGTGGCAGTTTGACGCGGGTGTATTACGCTCAAGAAAGACTAATGAAAGCCTTCGTTTACTTTGGGCTTCCCTTCTACTTGACAGTTAGCTGTATTTCTAAAGGATAAATGTCAGCTCAGACTGGTGCAGGCTTATAATGACACGTTCTGCTCTGCTTTTCCCCTCACATTCGTCGCACTCGCACAAGGGAAAGGTCCGTCTTCAGAGTTCCATGCGATTCGATTCAAGATTCAGATCTACAATTTTAATCTGATGCATTAGTGAGGAAGGACAAAAAAAAATGGAGGTCAGCGTGAGAGTGAGAGCAGAATGGAAGACGGGGAGATGGGCAGAGAAACCACAAGTAGAAGCAGACGAGGACAGTGAGACAAGTAGGTGATTTAATGAGAGGCAGAGACTCAGACGGACAGACAAAGACAGACTACCGCTGGGAAATGTGCAAGCTGGCAATGAGACACATAGACACGGTCCCAGACAGACGGAAAATTGGAAAACAGACTGAACCAGACTGGAGGCACACACACATGCTGGAAGAGACTAATGCTATCTGCCAGGTCTATACTGTGTTTGTATGGTCGCCTACTGCCATCTATTGGAGACTCTGCTCCCTTTTATGTTTGTGTTTGCCCAAATGATGTTTTCATGTGGAGTGACTTTCAATGACCACATCAGAAAATGTCACCAACACACAATCAGTACACCCACGTAAGCAGAGGTCTCGTTCCCGTTAAGAGGATGACTAACAAAGAAAGATGTGTGACATCATCACGTGTTGGAAATGTGCCGTTCGTGCGTCCATATGAGAGGTCAGAATCCCTTACTCAGGATAAACAAGAGATGAGAAGAAGCTGTCTACAGTGAATCATTGCCATTCTTGTGGTTTTGGTCCCATATTTTTCTATGACCACAACAAACCCGTCGCATACTTTTGGTTCTCTTCTCTTCATAATTCACGTCTGCCTGCCTGTGACTCACTGGTGTGGCGACACGACTAAACAAAGCGAGGACGCTGCCATTTGTTTGCAGCTCCATATTCAGCAGCGATCTGAGAGGCCACAAAATTCACTTTAGTTTGCAGGGTAATGGAATCGGCGGTTTCACCGGCATTTCAAAGCTGCCGAAGCCCCGCTGCTAGGAGAACCACTGCATCCTGAAATTGTTCTCACAAAAAAAAGGTCCATTTTGAAAAATATAGTAAAATGCTGGCCATCTGCAGGTTTAATACAAAGGAACACTATCACCGTCTGCTTCCAGAAACCCAAATCAGCTGTACTTTAATTCCTGCCCATTCCAGTTCAGAGGCTAGGCCACAAACGAGCCCTCCATCCCTGTTACAGCGTATAAAAGCCGACTGATCTAATGATAAAGCATGCAGATCAGTACCAAGAAGAGACCGGTATCACCACGTGTAGCTGAGCGTCAGTGGCAGGTTCCCAGCTTACAAAGAACACAAAGCTATTAAGATGCTCCTCCTGCTGCCATGTTTGTGCCGTGCTTCATTTTTATCTTAGAGGTTTCATAAACACTGCATCAAATTGGTTCCGCACAGTTAATCAGACATGAAATATCGACCTGCAGGCCCACAGTGTCGTAACATTTATGGCTGCCTTCTGCTACGGGGCTGGGGCGATACAGAGCCGTTTGCTGCCACCTAGTGGACAAACTGCTACATAACATCCTCTGTGCTGCTCCATGTCAGCGTTTTCACCTTGTGGTTATGACCTCACCAAAACCACACTGGGCTTTTTATTCCTCTTCAATGAGCTATAAGAAGTTATTATTTAGTTTATCTGATAAAAAAAAGAAAGTTTACATGTCATAAAAAGCGTATGAAAACAATAACTGTTAGAATGTAATGTGGGAATTCTGGGAAATTACATTCACTTACATTCAGCAGGGAGGTCATGATTTGTTGAACTGTACAATATAAAATGACACTCAAGGCCTGCAAAATAGAATAAAAATCAATCATAATCTGTCTGAATCTGAATCTGTCTATCTGAACAATAATGACACTCAGCTAGAATAAAAACACAATTTAGAAAATTCCAGAGAGGCCTTGGGTTGGTCAGCTGTTGTTAAATGTTGTTTTGATTACCAGATCAGTTTAGCCTTTTCTAAAAATGTCACAAATGAACACAGGAAGTACCAAAAAACAGCACATCTGATAGAAAAAAAGAATCATCGCTTCGAAATCAAGTTTGATAAGTTGCTTCAAAACTACAGACTGGCACCTTATCGTGTAATTAAACATTGTCACACACATACACACTACCCACCATCCTGTCAGCATGGATGGTGTGTGTGTGTGTGCGTGTGTGTGCATATTTTACAGTGTAGCATGTGTGAACATACTTCTCATTCCATCACTGACAGCTCTCAGCTGTCTCTCTGTCTGCCTCTGTGTCTTTCTTCCTGTCCCTGTCCAGTCCTGTCTCTGTCTGTCTCTACACAGTCTGTCTGTCTGCCTCCGGCTCCCCTCCCTCTGTTTAGTTTTTTTAAATCTCTTTATGACCGATACAAGCTGCTACACCTGAGTCATTTCCATAAAAGAACTGTATCTGCATCTCTATGGGAAATGATGACAGTGAGGAACCACATATATGCAACACACCCCCCCCCACACACACACACGCAGAGACACACACTCCCAGCTGTCTCCCATGCCATGCGGTGTGGTGAGAGGCTGGGTTGTTGATGGGCGGGGGTGGGGGTAATGGAGTTTACCATAGGAAACCAGAGCGCCCTGAGTTCACTGAGTGGCCAGTCCACCTACAACTCCACAGTCACTGCAACAGCTCCGAGGTGTGTGTCGGCCAACTGCTCACGTATTCATCAAACAAATGTTGTAGTTTTCAGGCGAGCTTTTCCAAAAGTCACTTGGAGATATGAACGTTCACAAGAGTCACTTCCTGCTGGCATGGATCCTCAGTGGAATAGTGGGTGAGTGATTACCTAAACATGTTCACGTCTTAATTTCAGCCTCACCAGTTATTATTGCTGTTTGTTTGTTTTTATTCTATTGGAATTCTCTTTATGATCCCTGTAGCGGTGCAAATTGTGAAACTTTCTCACGTAGGACAGATGTAGCGTCATTCTCATTCTTGGGATACCCCGGTAAGGTGTAGAATGACAACATCTTAACAGTAGAGGTCTGTTTAATGAACAGGTTAAAGCTGTTCTTTCATTGAAGTTATTATTGAGTTATTTTAATCCTGTATTTAGGAAATGTTCTTGGCATGTATGCTGAATTCACCGTCTGTGGGGATCAGGTATTAACCACGCTGAAGTGCCTACTGTTGCATTCGGAAACAGGAAACCGGGTCCTGACACATGGTCTGGTTACCAGTAGCAAATCGCTGCACAGGACACATCACATGAGAATACGTGAAGCTGATTACTTTTAAAGATTCCGTTTTCAAACTGATCAATAAAACTTTAATGTAGGTGAGACGAGGCTTCATTCCGTATGTTCCAAACACAATTTTCATTCGCAAAAAAACAGACATCCATGACACCATTTTTCTCTCCTTACAGCCATCGTAGTGTTCGTACCGTTCCTTTAGCATATTGACTAATAAACTGTATATAATGTGTACATCTGTTGGATGTTGAGTGTTGGTGTCCTTCAGGTAGCAAACAAACTGCAGGTCAGCATTGTTAGGATGTCCGTGTGTTTACTGGAGCGGATGCTGTTTTCCAGACTGATTTATATCAGTGAGTAAGTATAGGTTTGTTGTCTTTTGTACAAGGACACATTGACAAGACACATGGTTGTTCAGGATTAAACCTGTGACCTTCCAGTTACAAGACAGCCTCCGAACCCACCAGGAGCCTCAACAAAAACACACAGCACAAATTTGGGCATTTGTACATCATCTTTTTTTTTCTTTCTTGCATGTGTGACGGAACCCCCTCCTCTGTAGAGATAATACTTTTTAATTTAAACATACAGCATGTTGTTGGCTGACAGCCACGTTTGCTCTTCCGCTGAGCCTGTAAATACAGCAAGCGTCAATCTGACACCATCTAACTGTATTCTATAGGCTCAGGTTTGAATTCATAATCTGTAAATACAACACGATGGGGAGAAGCAGAGGGCAAATGAGGTCAAATTGTCTTTCATAACTTCACAGCATCTACTTATCACCCAGCTAAATGATCCTTTTGTACCTGCTGTGGAGCGTTATGGTCACAGGATCTGAAAAAAATCAACCTCATCTGAATTCCACTTAATTTAATTTACTTTAATTTAATTTGTCCTATGTGTTCAAAACATGGACACAGTGTATATTCCAAATGGAAAAACATGAGATTATCTTCACGGCGCCTGAGTAATTCAATTCATTAACTCAAATTACTTAAATCAAGATAAATGCATATATAATGTTTAAAAAATTTAAATCAAAAACCAAGGACTGACAAGAATCAAGGAAGAGATGCCACACAAGAAATCTGCCTATGATCACAGCACATCCCATTCATCATAAATGAACTGTCGAGCTCCTTTATCTGTTCAACCATTCATTAAATGACTATAAAACGCTGAAGACAGACAAGGTGACTTGAAAGTACAAACTTAAACGGTAATCCAAAAAAAGTAGCAAAAATGACACCTATCTCTGTATGACATCAGTCGTAACAAAGAGAAAATGTAATAATAAATAGAAAACAATATCACCCTAACCCTAGAAATTACTTCCTCTTTCTACATTTCAGTGACATTTCCCATGAGTATCTTCTTCTTTGGCTGCCATTGGCTGACCGAACCGTGCTCACTTCCTGCCCCACATTATGAAAATGGCTGCCACCATGAATGATGAGCGACTAATCCTGTCCATGTGCGTTACAAGGATGTTACAAAAAGAGACCAGCTGGGCTGAAAAGCTGTTTATTTATGTAAGATCAAAATTATTACCCAGATAGATCCACTGGGAACTTAAGATATTGCTAAACGGCGAGCTAACTGACAGCTAAATAACAGAAGTGGTGAGGACAGAGGAATGTAGAGACAAACACAGCGTGGACCCTCACGGCCTGTGACGATATGAAACTTTTAAAGCTTTATTAACCTCACAGCACGTTTCTCTTACTTTGAGACTTTTTTCAGTCATAAACTGAACAGAGCCTCAGCGATTCTACCGTCTTTGACGGTTCAGCATCCAGCGGAAACTCGAGTTGAAAACACGCAGTGATTGACAGCTCCAAGTGGGCCCTCTGTCCCGCCTCTTGTCTATTTTTGTCTGTGGCCAGATCAAAGCATGCTAGCAGGACCGCAACACTGGGTGTGTGCAGACAGAGAGACAGACAGACAAACAGAGACGATGACAGAACTTAAGAAATTTAACATCGACGCCATGCACAAACATTTTTGTCCCGATCTTCGTTTGTTAAATGAAACCATGCACCAACAGTGTGTGAGTGATTGAGTATGTCTAATTATGTGTGTGTGTGTGTGTGTGTGTGCGAGTGTGTGTGTGCTGGTCTTGCTGGCTAAATGAAACTAGATCCCAGCCTATTCAGTTCAGGCTGAGTGTAAATAGCCAGCAGATTCCAGAAATAATATACGAAGGATGTAACGCGTCACAACCTGGCGAGCAGCACAAGGCTGCTCTGCTGTCATGTTCAAGCAATAATACCCAACATGCTTCACTGCAGCTGTATGAACAATGCTGATGTAACTCTCCACTATGGTAAACAGAGGGACAGGTGAGGCATCAAAAGGACGTGGAGATTGGTCTGTTTTCAGGCTGTGTGTAGCGTTTGTCTTGTGACTACAGGGGGCGCTGTGCAAAATCAGGGAACAACATCTATGACATCATGAGGGTCACTTACAGTATGTTGGTAACTTTTGTCATGTTATAGAGGTTAAGATTGCAAGATGTGGTGGGCAAAATTGGGAATAAATGGGAAAAAGCTGCTGAAATTGAAACCAAAACTGAAGTTGTTAAATAAGTGAAATTATTCTACATTTTATATCACCACACCACAAACACACTACTCTACCATTTATGACCTCACTGCTTTACTCTGTGTGTGTGGAGTTACTGACAGCTGCAGTCAAAGGAGAAGCTTAAAGGTTTTAATAACCACTAAAAATCCTCCATATTGACCTTTCGTGAATCCACAGAGTTTTAATTCTTTGACTGACCTTTGTGTTGAATATTAACTCAATATTTGCTGCCTTATTACTTGTAGGATCAGTTCGTGCCTAGACGAGCGTCTGGTGCTAATTGTCTGTACAGTACGACATCAACATCACACCATCGCTGTCACTGCTTATGTAACTCAGGTTAATTATTCAAAAATCTGATTCTAATGAAAGGATTGTACACAAAATATACAGTATATTCTTCTCTTCAATCCCCGTCATCCTTGGTGACTCTCATGACATGAACCACATGAGGCAACAAATCACATCAGAGTCAACCGACAGCCAAAGATTACAGAAAAATTATGGGAAAAGGTTACAAACGACGCAACATTTAAGCTCCGGGAGCGTCACAAAGCTGGAACGCCATGACTCAGATACTATGAGCAAATGAACCCATGAATGAATTAGTGAGCTTTTTTTCTGACGTAGGAACCCGACACGATGGGGGTCAAAAGTACCTGCAGTTAATTTTAACAAAATACAACAAATGAGGCTGCTCCACTTGGCTCCACTGGGCTGCAGTAAATTTTCATAGCGCACATCTCAGAGGCATAGTGTAATTTATGGGCTCATAAAAACGTGGTTATAAAAGCTACGAGACTGTTCGCCAGAATCGCCTTTTGTATGAAGAGGTGCTAAATACAGGTTAATGATTGTGAACTCCAACGGATCCACGCTGAATGTCAAGTGGGCTGTTTGGGGCCGCTTCCCCCCCCCCAAACACCATCTTGGCACTTGCACTGGGTCTTGTGTGAGTAGAAACTCAATTGATCACCACCGGACACTGAGCGTGGAGGATTTTCACCAGACTGCTGTCACTGTCGATCCGTCTACATCTGATCATCTCTTCTGGTCCCTGTCTGTCTGTCTGTGTTATGTTTTGTTTTGGTTTTAAACCCCACGGCCCTCTCTCTCTCACTTTGTCTCCATCCATCTCATCTGTCCTCCCCTCTCTCTGGCAGCCGTGTTGAGGAGTTTCAGGTTGCTAAGCCAGGGAAATGTTCGGCGTGTGAATCACAGCGTAATGCAACCTGTTGGCTCCTCTCTTGCTTCAGCTGTGATTTTAGTTCCGGTGTAAAACATTTCTGTGGGGCCACGGGTGTCAGCTGGGCGAGGCAATGTGTCGCCACACCGTACCTCAACCGAAGTGATTCAATACAATGTTAGGTACAATAGAGTTCAGATTCACTATGCTGCCAATATTATCACTCAGTTTTACCATTCAGCGGTTTCAATCTTGAAGCCTTGACTGGTTTTGACCCACTATTGATCATTCAGTGAGCTAACACAATGAAGTGAAGTTCAAACAGTTATCTGGTTTGTGAATTAAATAGTCAGACAGATTGATTTATAAATCGACTGACTCACTGTCTGCTTCAGGATGAACCAAGTGAAGGCTCTACAGCTTATTTGTAAATGATCTGATTTTGTCTCTCTCTCTCACCCTCTGTGTGTGTGTGTGTGTGTGTATGTGTGCGTATATGTGTGTGTAGGTCCAGTACTGTGCTCACAGGATGAGACAAGACTGGTGAAAAACCTGTTTGCTGATTATAATAAGGTGGTTCGGCCTGTAAATCACTTCAGTGAGGCCGTGGTGGTCACCGTGGGACTGCAGCTGATACAGCTTATTAGTGTGGTAAGTGTGTTGTTCAAGTGTTTACACTGCCAATGTACTGTCTCAATTATTTTCCATTTTTTTAATTATAATTTCCATTCATTTTAATTTAACTAATTTCCATGCCTACAAACAAATTCATTAAATTGCCCTCATGTAATAAATTCCATAAACACAGGAGCAGCAGCCTTGTTTGCTTGCTCTGTTTTTGAGAATCAGGTAAAACAGCATGGTTGAGGACTTTTCCAAAAAAAAAAACATATTCATTTAGCACAATGAAACAGAATATAATAATACAAGTCAAAATCAACATCCAACCCAGGACAGGTTGGGATCAGATGCTGGATCAGGGGTTAAAATGATTGAGTATGCGGACTATTTTTTCTTTTCTTTTTTTCAGTGTAAGGCATATTGTACTAAAACTAAGTCAGGTTATGGAAACCTTGTAAGTCTACAAGTACTGATGTCATCTGGAGCCCTGATTGAAAACTTAGTAGACAGGAAAAGTAGTAGGCTGCAACTATGTGTCGAAGTGCCCATCGTAAATTTCCAGACTAAAGGACATACCGAGCTCAGCACGTTCAAGATTGGGGAGTCAAGATAATAAATTTTCCTCCCAAAACAGTTTAAGACACAGAACACAGGCTGACGGAATCACTTGTATGTGGGCCAGGCACCATCCGGTGTGCTGTGCCATTTCCCAGTTGGGAACCAAACACTGCAAGGAGAATAAAAAAATCTATTGAACTGAGATGATTCATCTCAATCCAACAACCGTCAGGATGTGCTGCAGCACGTTAACATGGATAAGCAGCAGTTCACATTAAATTATGCATATTAAAAGCACAAGTCTGGAGGGCTTGGAGCACACACATCTACATATGAAATGCTGAGCAACACTGATATGCAGCAGATGGCCAAAGGTCATAGATCTCAATTTTAATAATCCATCTGTGGAAGAGCTGCAGCATGTCTGACAGCCTTACACTGTTTGTATCTCATAAAATATGAAAAACAATACGGTGATCTATGACAAATGCCCGTTTTTGAATGGATATCTGATAAATATATACACCATAAAAGCCATGTGTTTCCTTTGAGGACTACCTACAGAGAAAACAGCCATTACAATACAAACAGTATGAGACAGTGGGCCGTAAGACATACTATCAAACGAGAACAACATGAGGAGATAGGTCAAAACTTTTTCAGCACAAGTTTTCACTATGGCAGCGATGGATTCAGCAGCTTGAATTATAGTAATGCATCGACCAGACAAGAAAGAGTTAAGAGAAAGGTTAAATGTGCATTCATCAATTAAAATGCACTTTTAAAAAACAAAAGAAAAAATAACAAAGAGAAGAGACACAAAGGAAGATTTAAAGATAGTCACACGACAGAAAATACACAAATATAAAAAGCAACAAGTAACCAAATGGTTACATAGTTGAGTATTTTGTCATTCGCTATTTTTTGCTCTTTTTCCATCCATCAGGATGAAGTGAACCAGATTGTTACCAGCAACGTCCGTCTCAAACAGGTGAGACAAAGTCTGTGATGGTTATCGTAAAATAGAGCAAATATCCTCCAAATACACACAAAACTGATGCGTATAGCAAACTTTCATTTTTGTCATTTTCCCCTAAGCAATGGTTGGATGTGAACCTTAAGTGGAACCCTGATGATTATGGAGGAATCCGGAAAATCAGAGTGCCCTCCACTGACATATGGAAACCTGACCTGGTGTTGTATAACAAGTAAACACACGTGTTGTCTTACTCTGTGTACACGAGCACATGAACATCACAGACGAAGGCACAAACAGTTAGATTTATAGCCGTATGAACAAAAATGATGGGTGGCCTTTTAGTTTGAACAGAGTTTCTGCAGTCAATTAAATCAAAATCAAAAGCGATTTTTATTGTAGCACGATTCTGAGTTACAGCTCCATAAATTATAAGACCATACAACCATACTCCCGCATCAATATTCAGCTCTGAATCCTCATCCTCATTAATGCTCTTCATCACTCCTCTCTTATCGTTCCTGTGCCCTGCAGTGCTGATGGTGACTTTGCCATCATCCACGAGACCAAAGTCCTCCTGGAGAACACTGGGATGATAACGTGGAACCCTCCGGCCATCTTTAAAAGTTACTGTGAGATCATCGTCCTGCACTTCCCTTTTGACTTGCAAAACTGCAGCATGAAGCTGGGAACGTGGACATACGACGGACTGCTCGTCGTCATCAACCAAGTACGTGTTAGAGGTGTCATATTTGTACTCTGATGTGTTGAAAGTCTGCAAAGTTCCAGATGTGAAGACAAATACTGAGTTGTGTTCTGCTTTGTTGTGTTTAAGGACAGCGATCGGCCAGACCTGAGTAATTTCATGGAGTCTGGCGAATGGGTTTTAAAGGATTACAGGAGCTGGAAACACTGGGTTTACTACACCTGTTGTCCTGACACACCATACTTGGACATCACGTATCACTTCCTGATGCTGAGGCTGCCGCTCTACTTTATCGTCAACGTCATCATTCCCTGCATGCTCTTCTCTTTTCTCACCGGTCTCGTCTTCTACCTGCCCACCGACTCTGGTATCATACTACTGTATATTCTGAGCCAAACTTGTAAATGTAGACGCAAATTCGTAAATTGACAAGTCCCTATGTCCCTCTAGGTGAAAAGATGACCCTGTCCATCTCTGTCCTGCTGTCTCTGACTGTCTTCTTGCTGGTTATTGTGGAGCTGATCCCCTCTACGTCGAGTGCTGTTCCCCTGATAGGGAAATACATGCTCTTCACAATGGTGTTTGTCATCGCCTCCATCATCATCACCGTCATTGTCATCAACACACATCACCGCTCGCCGAGCACGCACACCATGCCCCCCTGGATCCGCAAGGCGAGTCTAACTGTCTTTTTGTTCCGGCTTTGTGTAAGGTCGTCTGTTGCTACCCTCTGGGACAAATCAAAACTGCATCTTTCTATCCCACTCAGGTCTTCATTGAAACCATTCCAAACATGATGTTCTTCTCAACAATGAAGCGTCCCGGTCAGGAGATTCGACAGAAGAGGCAATTCCCAACTGATATGGACATCTCGGACATTTCAGGCAAGACCACGTCTCAGTGATAAGACACACAAGGCATTCTAACTCAGGGCAGAATATAAGAACACTTGTTAATCTATAAGGACAGAATACCTAATTCAAGCGTTAACTCACACTGTCCTGTGTCTGTTCTGTCCTCCACAGGAAATCCTACCCCTACAAGCGTCACCTACCAGTCTCCCATCATTAAAAACCCTGATGTTCGCAGTGCCATCGAGGGGGTGAAGTACATTGCTGAGAACATGAAGTCAGACGAGGAATCAACAAATGTAAGAGAACACACGTACGAGTCACCGATTCAGGAACTGACAGAAACCTCCCTCCACAGCCGTCCAACTGAATAAACTCTGGAATGTCAGAGATTCAGATGACATCTGGCAGAATTCCTACCCTGCACTTTTGATGAATAAGAGAAAAATCAGTTGCCTAACGTGCCCTTGAGGAGGTTCATGTCAAGGGAAACTTTCAGAACTAATACGGCCCCTTTTAGGAACAAAGTACCTCAATGGTTAACGTTCCCTTTAAGCTTTCCTGGAAAGAAAGGCAGGATTTTTTATGGTTTTGTAAAGTTTATAACCTTAGGATAACATTTTAAGGTAGCTACACAACCATGGAGGGAGTGTGGCACAGAAACCTTCTGTACAAGCCTTGATCTATTTAGAAAACTTTCAAGGAGGCAGCATGGTCACTCACTCACTCTATCTGCTATCTGTCTGTTTTCTTCTATCGTGTGCTGTATCAGAACACCTTAGTTCCCTTCTTTTTATCCCATTTCAGGCATCAGAGGAGTGGAAGTTTGTGGCCATGGTGCTGGATCACATCCTGCTGTGTGTTTTCATGGCTGTGTGTCTCATCGGGACACTCTGCGTCTTTGCTGGGAGACTCATCGAGCTCAACACGCTGTAGCAGCCAGTGGAAGTGTGTATATGTGTGTGTGTGTGTGTGTAATCGAAACAGACTTCACACTTGCGTTCGTATCAAAAACAGGTGAATCACTGAACTGGTTGAGGTTGTATTCACAAGAAAAATGGACGTTGTGTTGTTGAAAAATCTTGTTGATGTGCACTCAAAGCAAACAATGCATTTTTGATATGAGGTCTTTGCCAGCTGTTTGGAGTTTATTTTTAAATGAGTGTATGACCTTCTTATTTGTATCTGTGTGAATTCACACAACAAAATACAAATCCAGGAATGCGTCTGTCTCATGATGTAGAAGGGTTATACTTGAAACAGTTCCCGTGAACAACCACTTCTCTGTTCTTTTTGATTGTGTAAGCATTTTGGCGCAATTATTTATTCTAGCCGGCTCCTTGGTGTTTGATATTTCTGTTGTGGAAAAGCCTGCTGGTTTACACTATCTTGGTTTAAGCTTTCTTTAACATTAAAATGGTCTAAAAAAATATATAAAATCTAATAAGGACGACTCATTAATACTTGTATATTTCTCTGCATTTTGACTGAATGGAACGTCATGCAGATGTACAATCAACCTGGGCAAAACGGAGCTCAGATAGCAAATTTAAGGGGAAGTTTTACACAGAAATTACTCTTGGATGATATTACAGCACAAAAAACAGTATTTGAATTTGAGTGTTATTTTTTTTTATATATATGGCCTTTTTGAGTCACATTGAAGACTTTGGTGACTTTGAATACATAGACATGGTGAGATTTTCTCAATGTGTGGGGCAAGGCATCTTCCTGCATGGAAGTTTTATTGTTTTCTTTTGCCTTAACACTCATGTAAAATTGAAATCCTTTCCTAAATCAAATGTTAGGTTTGTTTTATGAAGGACCTGTGTAAATCTCTCTCTCTCTAAATCTCCGCTGTAAACGCAATTATTCATGAATGTAGAACCAGTGAACAGTCCTTCTTTTTACGTTTTGTAGTCTTCATCGCTTCAAGGTTTCCATGACAAGCTGAAGGCAACTTGATTTATTTTTCAGCAGGTCATTTCTCAGAATAACCCACAGCCATCTAATTATTTGATCTAATGATAAAGCAATGCTCTGCTGTCATTTTTCGCTGACCAGTCTGTGTCCTTGTGTATTTTTTTAAATATATTTGTAGATGTGGAATTAAGTGACAAATAAAAAGTAAAAATCACGAATATTTAATTTTATCACTTCAAGTGCTTGGTGTTGTATTATTGTGTTGGGCTTCATTTTGCACATTTCTTGTTGTAATTATGCATTTTACGTATGAATGTGATATAAAACTTTTTATCTTTGTTATTGTGTAATAGCAATAAATAAGTTTCATTCCTACAGTCCAAAAATTTTAAAAAATGTGGAAGAAGAAAGTTTTGCAGTTCATTTGACTCCATTATAAGCCAGTGTTTACCTCGATTTTAGGATTAGAAACAAATGAATACAATTGAATATAATGTGTACTGTACTATTGTGAAAATAATGGCAAGAGTTTTAATGTGTTTTCAAAGAAAAAAAACAAAATACTTCAAACATAATCATTGACAAGGTATTTTGCAGTTTGGAGTAGGCGTGCCATGCACACACTTATGACAACCCCCAAATGACAGACATGTACCATATAAGCAGAGCACAAAAAACCCTGCACAAGCAGAAAATAATCCTGTGTTAAACAAACCAGAGCTCTAGTCATTTCATGGAGGACGCCAGAAGTTTTAAATAGTGAAATTTAACTTTTACTGTTTTTCTCATGATCAGGTGTCATCCTTAACGGTGATGTCATCCTGCTAACCTCAAGCAATAAACAGCAACAGCAACCACAGTGCATTCTGTACCAAAGTTAAGCTTTTGGGGAAAAAAATTTAACTGACAGGTGAGGAGAAATAACAGCACAAAATCAACTTATGAAGCCGTAGTGAGAGAATAAACTCTTCTGACCTTCAATATAATGCATTCGCTCAAATGTCTGTACCTAAAATCTACATATTTCGGTTCATTTTTGTTGAGGTTGTTGTGTTCAGCTGAAAAATTTGTAGTCTGGCTGAGCTTCTACCTTCACACAGGGACCTGCTGCATGCATATTAACAATTGGATTTAAAAACATAATCTCTTGGCTCCATTTCATGATGCGAATCATTGGTTCTGCAAAACATTTGTATCAAGGTCGCATGGGCCTCAAAGTGGAGCTCCAAACAAATCCTCAGTGCAGTCCAAGAGCACACTACACTGGACACATCACTAGCTTCAAATACATCATCTTACATTATCACTGTTAGGCAGACGATACTCAGCTGTGCCTTTCTGTCAGCAACAACAAACTGACAAATTGACTCTCCTGTATCACCGTTTAGTTGATTTAAGTATTGAATGGCAAACAACTTCCTCCAGCTTAACATTACTAAGACCGAGGTCATTTTTCACAACCTCAAAGGAACGTCTGGGCCTCAATCCACTTTGGTTTCGCAAAGTGATTGCCTCAATTAACAAATAAGTTTTGAGGTACAGGTGGGTCTGGATAGAAGCATCTCTAAAATATGTTCCTCAGTCCCCTATGGAGCCCCCAAGTTCATATTTCATGCTTTTGTTTATCGTGTCGCTGCTTGCACTACTACAATTCATTATTCACCTGCTTCACAATTTCAGCTCAAAATAAACTACAGTTGGTTCAAAATGTAAACAGTAGACTCCTGAGCAGAGTGAGCTACGGAACACACATCTTGCCTGTTCTGGCACCTCTCCACTGGTTCCCTGTATGATATAGATTTCTAGATTGTCTTATTCACTCACAAGGCTCTCGATAATCAGGCTCCCGTCTGTTTTTGTGAACTCTTGACCGGAAATTCAGTCAGATGGTCTTCTTAGTCGTACATGTTTGGTTGTGTTTGTTTTTTGTTATTGTCCTCTACTAGAGACGTGTGAATCTTTGCAACACAAAAAGGGGATGTATAAATCAACCTCATCTTTATCAAACTGCCCTAACTGTACCAGCAACCAAGGCACACACTAGGGTGTCACCAGGTACCTACTGTAACGGTATACATGAAGAACACAATAATTTAAGCAGGAGAGAAAAAACATTTTAAAACAAGTCAAAACACTTTCATCAGTAGAGCAGCAAATCCTGACAGTCAGAGATCTAAAATGATGCATTTTAATAAGAACTATGTCAGTACCACTCTTTTTATAATTTCTGTCAGCAAGTTTAAAACCAGTACATCAACGCCTTAGTCACAAAATAGAACCCAACAAAGCCAAATATGTACAAAAACAAACTCAGTGCAAATAGGGTCAGGAAATCTAGACAAAAAACAGCCTGTTTGGCAAATAAGGATCTTATCTAAGACCGAGAATATCAACAACCAACTACAAAATAATTTATTTTCATCATTCAGGCTGCCTGACTGTTTCAATTACCAGTGGTTTCTATGTTAGCAGTTAAATCAATTCAAAGACTGCAACATTGACTGTATCTATCTGTTAGCGTATTAAATCATACATCAAACAAATACTTGAATTCTTAAAGATCATCATCTTATTATGTCTAACTAAAACTGTAGTTCATTAAACTATGTCAGTACTAACACCACAAGTAGGGCACTCTCAGCGGTCAACTTCTATTCCCAAAATCAGTTTTAGGATCAAATCCACAATCATTAATCTCAGATCTTTCATTGAATCAGTTGTTAAAGCCCTGATATGTTGGCCTATGTTGGTCGATATAAGTTAAACATATATATAAATGTCAGATAACAATATTTTTCTCCTCTTACTACCTTGTTTTTTCCACACGGCCAAGCATCGTACATGCAGTCTTCCGTCTGTAAGTTTTACATTCAACCAATCAATTGCTTTATGTTGCATTAATCCATTGGCTAACGTGAAGAAATTTTAGGAAAAAGCTGCATCCGGCAATAAAATATTATTATTGCATTAAATATTATCAAGTGCATGAAGATGTTTTGGTTCCACCCGAAATACTGAGACCAGTAGAGGGCCACTTGTGATTTGTGCTACAAGTCAAATACAATGGAACTGCATTAAAAGGGAAATTAACAAAACCTAACATTAAGTTATAGAATGGGAAGTGTCGGAACCAGAAGTGGAATTGTGTTTCTAACCTTATGGGTTGGTATAATTGAATGTATAAAATTGGGTGTTTGTCAGAATCATTATCACCTGTCTGTCACGGCCTTCATCAATACCTTTGTTTGCACGTCCCCATCAGACATGCTGAGTCATCTCCTAGACTCTGCAACTAAGATGGCTGAGTATCTGTCTCACTGGGGGTGCTGTATTCCTGCTCTGACCCCTCCGCTTCCTCCTCCTCAGGGACCGGCTTTTGCTCCTCTTCTCCCTCTCCCTCTTCCTCTTCTTCCTCCTGCTGCTCTTCTAATTGGCTCTCACATTCTTTAATAGGCGCCTCATCTTCCTCCAATTCTTTTTCATCTGAAGGGAAAATGTTTTAATCAGGACTAGTGGAAAAATTAAGGATAGCAGGCGAACCAACATACATAAGAGAATATTATACAACAGAATTAAACAACGTGAGAGAATTAGCTCCAAGTCAAATTGAAAGCAAGGGTTGATTGGACAGTGGCATAGATGCTTCACAGCTGACAGGAAAAGAAGCGTTATGGATTATTACATCCCTTAAAAATATTATTTCTTCCATCCAGCATCAGGACCAGAGCCGCCGGTTTCTCGCTGGTTACAGATACAGTTTTTACAGATTATTCATCTGAATTTGATTAGCATGCGTTGAATCAACTGCAGATTTACAGGGATATTTACTGCATTTCATTACACTGCATTACATTTGATTGCATTACAACGACTGTGTACACATGTCATAGTAGGGCTGGGACAATATGGCCAACTTATATCACAGTATTTTTCACAATATCAATGGTATCACAATATTGACGGGATTTTCTGCCTGCACAGATAAGACCAATTAAACTCAAACATCAACTTAACTGAAGCTTCAACCCTATAATCATCTCAATGTAGTTTAACAACCTAAACGATTAAAATAACTTTTATCGCGCTCATTTACACACAAGACAGACAGAGGAGGAGGACGAAGGAGAAAGAGTCCATTGCTCTTAAATGCCATACTGCCCAGCCCTATTTCGTACACTGAGTGAAGACCAGATCTGGGTCACCATATCTTAGCAATTGTTTGTGAATTTATTGAGGACCAGAAGGGATGGTCTGGTCCACATCATGTTAGTTTTAAACCATAGAATCCAATTATAGAGACTCAACGGACGAAACACCTCCTTGACCCAGGTCTGCTTTTAACATAGCAGTGTAAACACACAGCGTTGGTTAGTGTGATTAAGGTTAATAATTTTGGTGTAGCATTATGCTGCAACCTATGTTATTGATTCTATGGCATGGAAACACACCCGCTGGGGTGAAATCAAGTATCACATGAGTTCAAATTAAACCAGATCAGAAAGTGCGGGGGGAGAAGAGCTGGGGAACCTGGGCTCTGCAGAGGTCGTTTCTGGGGATTCTTTGGACTCTGCTGGACCTGGAAACTGTGGATTGAACTCCATGGAGCCGGAGCCTTGGCTAGAGGCAAGATCACACTGTTAAACCCATGAGTCACTATTATGCTGAGTATGCTCACATCCAACTGGGCAAAATATGATGTAGAACTGCAGGGGCAGTAGAATTTAATGGAAGCAGGCAACAGTGGTGACTAAAAAGGATTGCCTGATTGTCAATCTTTAATTGTATTGTTACCCTAGGACACTGGTTTATAGGGGTGGTAACATCCACATATGAATTTCTTCTGACATAAGCACCACTTCATTAATTTCTTTTCACACAAGTAGAGCCATATTTTAATTCATGCTGTGGGGAAACCTACTGTACATGGAATGCAGGGAAATCGGTGTACATGCCATCTTTCCCTGCAATTGGACTAAATGTAGCGTATTAAACAAAACATATCTCCACAATCACACCTACAATTCACAAATTTGTGCAACTATTGATACTGATGTCCATGAGACATGACTCCCTTCAGCAAACAGGGTACAAAAGCCTTCTTGAAAACTGATTGCACAATAAAAATAATGGAGCGTTTAACAATGTGGTGCACTAAAGCAGTATTTTAAGAGGGGAAGGTTGGTGCTGTTTCTTCTCTACTGATTATTGTTAAATAATGGCTAAAAAGAATGAACCTCAACATCATCATGGATGGAAAAAGAATCATAACACACACACATAAAAATGTAAAATGGAGCACTGTAGTAAGAAGCACCTGGTTAGGACATGGAGTGAGGTTACATAAAAACTTAAAAAGAAGTGTGTGTGTTCTTTAGTACCTCCAGAAGGGGGTGCACTCTCTTCTGTGTCTGTCACAGAACGTGGTGTAGGTCCAGGAGAGGGTGAGTCCGATCGCAGCCTCTTCTCATAATTGAACTCTGGAAGCCTGGGAGCTTGTGGGCGTGTCTTCCTGGCCGGGTTCAGGAAGTAGCAATAGGCACATCGAAATGCTTTAGGGATGAGAGAGAGATAAGGAAAATAAAAAAGCAAAAGATTATGTAGGGTAAGCTTAAACACAGAGTACAAATAAAAGATCATCACCACCATTTCTATAAGATAACACAGTCAGTGTACAAGTAATTTTGTACAGTTTCTAACTCCACAAGGTAAAGTAAAGATGATGAGATACTGCATTAAAAAAACAAATATACTTATAAAAAAGATAAATGGCTTTGTCATTTATCACATTCCATAGTGCTACTATTTCCTATGTCTCTGTTCTTACCTAGATACTCAAACTCTTCTTTCAGAGCCATGCCATTATGAGAAAAGCACTGTTGGCAGATTAATGCATATCTGGGGAGAGAGCAGGGTTAAAGTCTTATTTACCTTAAAGAATGAAAAATAAGCCAGTTTTGGAAAAACATGTAAATTTTGGAGGCTGAACTGTCTACTGATATGGGCTTTTACCTGTTCTGTGGTCCGTCTCCTACCAGGTACTCTACGATCCGGTCCACAGTTCCTCTGTCTCTGGGCAAAATGGTTCTTGCTAATGGAGGACCAGGAGGGTGCATACCTGCACAAAAAGTCCAGACATAATGATCACTATACAAACAATTACATTTTGTGCTGTGCATGCAACCCTTGGTTCCACTAGTATCAGCATATTTTCACAGAGCAGAAAAAAAACACGTAGGTGTTACTAACTTACCTACACCTGGTATGGGAGAGCAAGGGGTTCTGGGCATGAGGCCCGGACTGTGGACTGAGGTTGACAGAAGAAATGTATCTGGCGGTCCTCCTGGGGCTGAGTGAGGGGTACGTCCTGCAGAAAGAGCAGGATGGAACATTCAATGTAGAGTGATGTCTAAGTAATGAGTCAAAAGCAAATGGATCAGCTATTCAGTCCAGCCACCTTTGAACTTCTAGATGTTCTACAATTTGAAGTCATATTTAACAAAACATCACACATTATAACATCTCATCAAGCTTCAGAGGGAGAAACAAAAAGATGTCGAGCTGATGATGCTCATGGGAGCTGAATACAAATTTCAGGCTATTTTTGCAATGCAAGGCAACCAGGTCACAATCAAACGTGTAAATTCCTTTGTCCTCATACAAGAAGCATGCTTTTACCTGCAGGTGTGCCTTCTGGTCCCACTGGGGGCTGTGCTCCAGTTGAGGGACTCATTGCCATAGCAGCTGGGGTACCCAGTGGCATGGGTCGCATAGCAACACCCCTCTGCCGAATCTCTGAAAACGGGACAGGAATTCATTAGAATGGGATTTTGTTTTCACAAGACATAAGCTGTTTAAGCAGCTAACACTGCAGTCTCTCCTATTGTTATCTTTTAGTGTTATCTTCAATCAAGATAAAAAGTATTTAGCCTTTGTTCTCAATCTCTGGGCTATATCTCATCACCCACCACTCAATGAAAATAAAATGAGATACTTAATCTTTTTAGTGTGTATTGACATGTGCTGTACCTTGTCCTGGCCTAGGAGTCATCTGGGGACGCACTGGAGTAGACTCCTGCTCCTAGAGATGGAAGACAAAATTAAGAAAAGCCACCCAAGACAGATACATAATGAAGATGAATATCTAAATTCAAAGTATGGTCACATGCCATATCAACTGAAATTGTTAACTGAATAAAAGTTAATCAACTCAAAAATGCCACCATTTCTTGAAATCTATCAAAATACAAACAGACTCACAACTCTTTTCTTGGCCTCAGGATCAAAGCGTTCCAGAATGAGTTTTGCATTCTTATATGTCTCTGTCTCCATTACTTCTTCCAGCTAAAAACACAGGCAAGCAAAAACGTCAATTCCATTGTGCAGACTCAAGTTTGCTTTTGTTCCGTGGTTTAAACAATAAGTAGAAATTTGGCATGTTGGGAAGGGACACAATTAACAGATTAGAAAATAGCAGTTTTAAAATACTGCAGACATTAGTTGATCCAGGAAAAAACACAGAATCTCAAAGAGTAAGACAGATAAATTGCTGTGATGGTTGGGACACTTACAATTTTTCTTTTGGCAGTCTTTAGATCTTCCAGTTTGTCATCTAAGAGAGAGGCATACCAAATTTCAGTCAGTTCACATCAATGTGCAATGAGTCAATGTTCCTGCAAAAAGAGCAGAAGCAATACCAATGGCGAAAATCTCATTTAGTGCATTATATTGCATGCTTACTCTATTGGACAGGTGGACATAGAAATGGTTTGAACTGACAGTCAGACTTACTGTTTCTCTCACTGCGTTTGACAAAGAGGACAATCAGCAGTTTCCTGGTGAACCAAACCCTGGAGCGGTGATAAAAAAGATCATTACATTCATTGTTTTATTTTCTATTTCTGTTTGCAAGCCTAACTGATGTTTGCCCTAATTTTTTAGCACATCTTACATGAATGCAAAAACCATAAATGTTTCAGATTAGCGTCTATTCTGCTCTGCTCTCTGTACTTCTCAGACATATGTGAATGATCAGCAAAGACAGCATGGGCACTCACAGCACTGGGTATATGAAGAAAGGAAGGGCCATGGCAAATCTGTGGCTCCATTGTTTAGGTAGGTAGAGGCAGTAGACGATCAGACAGGTCAATAAATACAGGACTGAGGAATAGAGAATTAAGCGGCCGACCCACAGCTACAAAAAGACACATATACTGATAAGGAAAAATAAACAAGGATTCAATAAAGTCAATGTATGCATGGGCTGTTTTTTTTCTACTTCACCTTTTGCATTCGCTGGTTTTTAGTTCTAAACTCCTCCCGGTCTTTGATCTCCTTCAAGAGGAAAGAGGTGGGTTCAAGTAACATTCAGCGTTCTCATTTCATTTAACGTGTGATATTCAAGTATGAAATCTGTTGACAACTACACTAAAACCACTGCGATGCAGTCCAAGCATATGCCGTGAGACCTGATACGCATTTGTTCCACGTGACAACACCGAACTTTGGAAATAATGGGAAAATTAATACAGTATTTATTCACTACCTTTTCCAAGTTCTCCAGTTGCTCCACTGTAGTTGGCTTTGTCTGGAGAGAGAATCAAATCAGAAAATCAGGGATGAAGAGTCCAACAAGTAACATACTTAGAATATTTACAAAAGGGTTCAGCTGGGTTCTCTGAAATTTGGAATTGATTTGGTGCTCTGTGGTCTGAGCTTATGTTGTTTGTTAGATTTTTTGAATCCCCCCAAAGTTAAGTGAGAAAATCAGGATTGCAAAACTGCTGTACCTACTAACTACTTACCTACTTAAGTTTCTAATGAAACATACAACACCTGCATCATAATTGTCATTTTTGTGTTATTGCATGCTGTTATTATTTTTTGCAATGTCCACTAATATTCTTATATTTTCATGTACTAAGCATGTTTTTGACTGGACAGTCCACATGCTGCCCCCCCCCATTCATCCACTTACCCTCCAGCGGGATAGAAGAGCCCCCATATCTGTAAATTACGGCTCGGTTTCCTCTGGTTCACTGCATGAAAGAAAATCTTTGTTAAACCACATGCACAAGTCTCACTAAAAAGAGAGACAGGGGACTACAATAAACCATGTCTCAGGTAAACAAAGCCTGTCATCCTTGCTATTAATGTTCACACTTCTACAACACATATAACCTGAGCCCAGCCAGAGCATTTACACAACACGTAATCAAAGGATTTACCAAGCTGCCTGTGAAGAATAACTCAACATAATGGATACCATTGTTGTTGAGGATTAGCTGAGAAAACTGTTTAGTTAAGACTTCTTATATAACAAAAGCATATAAAGAATAGAGGTTTATATAGCACATTACATGGTAAGTCTTTTGCTGAAAACTGATGTTATATGGAAATTTTATTTAGTAGTCTCATAGAACATAGCCAATGCCATGTTCTATGAGACAACATGAACAGCTCCTGTTTTAAATTTCTCAATATAAAGGGCAACGTCCATTCTAACTCAAATTTGACAAGATATCACATATCATGCTGAACATGACTCAACGCATTTTCTGTGTGACCTACCACCTATGAACTACATTCTGCTGCTGTTGTATCACTGCTGGCTGGAATCACAATGTGGTATGCGAGTTTGGCAATAAGCCAGCTGCTTCGAATCAAAGGCAGCAGAGCTCCTACGTACTCTACTTACTTCTCTTCTCTACTCTACTACTACCTAAAAGAACACTTTTCAACCACAGATTCTGATGGACTACAACAAGTTGCAGTCTTGGCTGTATTGCACAGTGTACATAGGTTGGGATTATAAAAAAAACTTCAATCCTCTCACCTATTGGTTAGTGGTTATGACCTTTAAAAGTGTGTGTAATACATTACAGGGCTATATTTATCTTCAATGACATCTGTGTCTCCTGTAGTATTGGTTAGATGATGGGAATGGACGGAGTACGTGACAAACAAGTGTGACCACAAAAGCATTTGGACATAGCTCTGTATATTTTCAAGTTCTGAGCTCATTCATTGAGTCAGTGTCAAGTGTTATACATCATATGATTCAGTATTTTTTCCTCTGTGAGTTATTGCCATTTATTTAGACACTGCCCTAGACGTCTTGATGACATCCTCTCTCTGGGGTGTGCCTGAACTACTGAGTGTTAGTATGGCATGTACGATCATGTTCAACTTACATATCCAGATATACTCCAGTACGTAGTTTCTACTAAATTGGCACATCTCTCAGTCAAAAAGATTTGTTTTAATGGGTACATGTACAGTTGCATGCAAAATGTTTCCAGTCTTTCGGCATAATATTTCAATGGCGCAATCTTTCCTTCCTGAGGAACCATGCAAACCGTGACTAGGTAAACGTCACCATCAACGTCGTGATCCACACCTGAATCTATGAGCTGTCCAGCAGGCTCTTCCTCACTGTGTTGGTTGGCAAAGGTTTGTAGTTTGCACAGGTTTGTTCAGTTCAGGCCATTGTTTGCAACATGTGCACTCAAATGTACTTAATGTTCTACATGTTTTCACTTGAAATGATGGTGCCTATTCAAGGCACCAGAGAGAGAGAGAGGGTTCCCAATGATGAAATAATGAACTCAGAACTTGCAAATATACAAAGATATGTCCAGGCGCTCTTTGGTCATTCTTTGCTTTAGAGGTTTTAGAAGCAATAACCACGCAGTCAGTCTTTCAAGGCAGCAAGGTCTAACCACATCAAAACATAATCTAGGGATATTTAGGATTTTTTTTTAACAGAAATCACAACTAGACTTTGTGCATCCAAACGTTACCGATTTTGGGCTGTAGCCAAAGGACTTTTGCCCGGTGGCCAGTACAGACTGATGTACATTAATGTTAGCAATTTAGCTAACGGACTTTATGCGCCACTCCCTAAAAAATCCTCCCACTAACGAGCCATCTTCCCACAGCTTTACCTTTACACTCATCATCCCCAGACGTTATCCTCTCAGTTTCTTGAAGTAACGTGAGCTTGATAACATACATCAGCTACCTAACCTGGCTGAATTAGTCTTAATAACTAAGTCGTCAGCAGGGAAACTGTCGCTGTCGTTATTTTAACAACACTTTTTAAAAATTGAATAAATACTTACGCTGGGTAGTGTTTGCGTGTTCTCCGTGAACTTCAGTTGGTCTTTAAGTCCTTTTCGAGCAGATTATCCGCGTATACTTTGGTCAACAAACTGCAGAGGCGAGCTGACAGAGCTGGCGCGGCGTGATGACGTTTCGCACGCGCGTAGACTGTTCTTTTAACCACAATCCTTTGCGTTGTAGTCTTTTTGGCCCGTATGACTGCGGATTTTATTAACCGTCCGTTACGGTTCACGCTTGATATTCTCAATGAGAGAACCTCGTACATCCCCATATTAAAAGCAATATTTTTATTGTGCATTTCAGTTGACATGTATTTTGTCGTTGCATATCGTATTTATTTATTAATTGTAATTTGAACCAATTAGATAAAAGAAAGTTATTAATTTTGCGCTAAATCCGAGCCATTATGACGTCTAGAGTAGGCTACGTCATGAGGCAAGACAAGTTTGTATTTCTTTCTGTGCACAAAATCACGCATGACAGACAAAAAACACCTGAAATGTTGGATATTTTTACTTCGACATCATCGTAAAGGGATTAATGAGTGCAGTTTCACCTGTGACTTTGAAATTGTCACATGCAATTTTAATGGGCTTGAAAACTGTCCTTTTTTTTGTTTCTGATAGAAACAAACAAATGACCATATCAACAAAACCTTTTTATCTGTGGTCAAATCTTGTATTTTGAAACAAAACATATAGTAAACGTCTGTACTCTAGAACATTTCCACACATGATGGGATCCATTCTCACAAGGCAAAATTTGTCACCCTAATTCACATTTTGTGGTACAGCTTTTTATGTAGCAAACGACAGGCTAGTTTAGTCAAAGGCTGCAAAATGTCTCCCCTTCTTTTTTCCATCCTCCTCCACTCCAAACGAGAGTCATTGTGTAAATCCTGTTCATTTATCTAAAGAAAACTGACTTTCAGTGGATTAAAAGCATAACGGCAATAAATTTTGGAGGAATGCACTGGCCAGGTCACTTTTTGGCTCACAGTGCAGGGGGATTTTCCTCTTAAGAGTGCAGTTCAAATAGAAAGCACAGTGGGAAAAAACTATTTTCCACTGTTTTTCCCTCTAGGTGCATTAATAAAATCCCTTTGAACTCGAAACGGCATTGGAAATATTTCTCTCATATTACTGTGAATTACAGGGAAATTTCCCCAAATACTCACAAAGAGTCATTGGGCCTTTTTGTAAAGAAATGCAACCTTTATACTGTACACGTTGCGCAACTGTTACACTGGGATTATTAAGGATAAATGTGGAACCGTGTCATAAAACCAGCTATCCTCCAACCGTCAAAAAACACTGGCTTGCATTATGTCACATGTGCACATGGGGGCGCTAGAAGCTTCTCTTTTACTGTATGCTGAGGAGAGGAGCCTCACATCATGATTCGACCATTTGGTACTACAGGAAATACATCCGACGATATTAACTGATAAAAACAGAACTCTGTGTTATGTGCAATTACGTATGAATCAAAATTCAAATCTTTGAATGCAAATCCGATACAAACTACAGGAAAGTAAATTGTCAGCGTGTAACACGTTTTGAAAGTCACTAAATAAGACGTACCGTTGTTCCAAGAATAGATCATCATATTGACAACCTAATAAAACGTGATAAAATGTGAAGTCTGCATAAAATAACTAAGCACATACAGGACAGAATGTACATCGTACTGAAATAATGTTTGGTGCACCGACCCAATCAGTTTCCACATTTAACAGGAGGCCAATGTTTGACTAAAAATGGTAAATGGACTTAAAGGTTACATCAAAAATTCGGATACTATCACCAGAATGTTTACAAAGTGTATACGATGTGGTATATTATAACAGATGTGATTTTGATGAAGTGCTGAGCAAAATGAATGTTTCTATCATTTCTGGGTCCGTTATAATTTAAAGGCCAGACTAGAGTCCTTTAAAGCATATACACACACACACACACACACACACGCACAGACAGACTGATTGCGTTTCCACTGCTATCACAGATGAGAAAATATTGAGAAGCAGTGGCATTTGTTTAACATTCAGGTCCATTTCTCAGCTCCCTCTCCGTTCCTCCTGCCATCTGAGCTGTTTCAGATTAGGCTGCAGTGTGCAGAGATTCAGCCTTCAGTTTTAATGCTTACAGCTTCCTCTGGAGTCTGAAGAGTTATGGGCCTAATAAAACTCTCTCTCTCCCTCTCTCTCTCTTTCTCTCTCCCTTTTGCCTTCTCCGTCCCACACTGGATAAGCTGTTGATGTTTATTAAACCTGATATGAGTAATCCTGATGCCGGTGTTATTTCCGTTTCATTAACCTGTAGTAAATTACAATCCAAAAATGAACAGCAGGGACTTTTTGAGCTCCCCATTATATTGCGTGGTTGCAAAGGTACCTAATGAAATAGGTGGAAATAACACAAAAGTGGGAGAAAATCGATTTTGCCCGGCTTCTTTTTGAATGTGAAGAAAATTATAGTATCGCAACGGTATGGTCCTTCTGCAGTCAAGTGCTGCATCACGATGAGTTGTTCCCTTTCTACACCCTCATGGAAGATCAAGGGATGAACATGAACCACATGAAGGGCCACTGCAGGGCCTCTGGTATGAAGGGCCTCAGTGAGAAGACAAAAGACAGGAGTATGGGGCCCTCGCTGTGAATTTAAGATGGTGATTCTCTGGTCTCATCCGCGTTTCAGGCCAGCTACACACACTAGATTTCCTAAATGCAAATGAGACGATATAATTTACCATAAAGTGCTGGTGAATACACACGATAAATAAATATGTGAATAAAACAATAAACAAGAAGACAGACTTTTATGTCTTCGCGTCGATGTTATAGATCACATTTTGCAAATAAACAGCAGAAACCTTGTAAATCTTTGCCTTTGTTTTAAGATACTTTCAGCCAAATTTTATGTCTCTGTGACTATTTATGACACCGTCGTAGCTCATATCCTGAGAAAAAGAGGTTTGGTGGCCCTGAGGACAGGCAGCCCTGAGCTGATGGCAGTCATTATCAACTTGTGATGGCTCAAGGTAGAGTCTTTGAGGAAATAATAGTGAATAGTGAACGGGTCTTTTACTGTCAGCAGCTGCTATTTGAAGAGTTGAATGATTGTCCCTTTAATCCCAGGGTGACGCTGCATCTGAATTTGAAGATTCTCAAACCACGCCGGTGTGTTTGAATGCAGGGGTTTAGATTATATTATCTGTTTCTCTTCGTCTGCACTCATCACTTGCTTCATGTCCTTTTCCTTTCCTCTCTCTTGCTCTCTCCTTGTTTGCTGGGACTCCGTGTCTTCTCATGGCAATTTCTGTGTCTTTTCTCCCTTGCTATCTCTTTCAAAACTTGAAACACTGGACAGATATTAAGACTAACATGATTTATATAGATGAGACAACTGCTGTCAGTAATAAACATTAATGTCCGTTTTTTGATTGAATATAATTTCTGCAGCTCGACTGTCCAGTTTTGTCCAATAAGTCATTGACTGTGTGATGTGGTTTGATATTGTTCATTCATAAAAACACAGGTCATTGCTCACCTTAAATTCAAATTCATCAACAGAAACATGCAGAGGAAGACTCTGTTCATTCTCCATTGTTCAATGGTTACTCTCTGTTCATTGTTCATTGTGGAAATTTTAAAATCTTAAGTAAGACAAAAATAACAGCTTTTCACTTTGGAGGGACCATCTGATTTTAGCCATATGATTAAAATATTCCACCATGCTCTCTTTTTCTGATTTTACTTGATTTCACTATGTTTGGGTTAAAAATATGAAATTGTTTTCTCTACAATTATTAAGAGGGTAATGCCTCTATGTCCACACCCTGTATATAATCTCTGTCTCTTTTTAGAGGAAGCTGGCCTTGCTCTGAGCCTCTTGCAGGCTTAACCTAAATAGAACCTATTGTTCCCTAACATTAAAGACCAGGACCTGGCTTGGGAATTTAGGGGTACATAATCATGACAAACTAAAAAGAGAGGCTTTTCTGTATCATGGCTCACTCCCTGGTTTACTGAATGTAAACTGAGATGAAGTGTGAGGGCGGAAGTCCTCTGTTTTGCCTTATTTGCGATACTATTTCTTTACTCCTCGTTTTCTTTATTATATTATGTGTGTTTAAACCGTTGCCATAACGCCATTAAAACATGAACGGTTGCTTCCTGACTCGATTCCATATCTCCGTATGGTCTCCGTGTGGACGCACATGGTTCAAAGGCACTTCGGTTTGGGGTGGGGGGTTATATTGGACTTGGCAGTGTGAGTCTGGGTGGATAAACACAACAGACACCTGCTTTGTTGGACAGACGGACCCGAAGACCGTGGATTTGGTCTGGAATTGGAGCTACGCGGCCTTTCATCCGCCCAGCGAGGTAAGCCTCCCCATCCACACTCATCCAGGCCGCAGAGCTTCATTTGTGGTTAGCGCAGACTAAAATATTCCCACAGCGCAATTCCTTGTTGTTTTATGCTCAGAAATCCCCTGCCTGTGTATTTTAGACATCTGAAAATAGATTTTTATTCATTTTTTAATATGTCCTCTTTGATCGTTATTCCCCACCTAGTTCGTTTTATTCACATTTTTAAGACTTCTATTACTTCTCTGCGTATATGATGCTGCTGTACCTCAAAGTTTGATTTAGTAGTTTGATTTAGTTGTTATTTTTCTAATACATTTCATTAATTTATGCTAAAAAAAACTTTGATTTACTGGAAAAAAAAGCGCACTATGAATGACAATGTACCTCTACAGTAGCTATATTAATAATTATGAAATAACACGGTTGTTTTATAAAAGGCTTCATGTTATTTTTAGGAGTAACAGTACTGTCTCGAACAGCGGGAAATGGAAATCAATATCTTCACTAATAACGAGCAGGAATCTCTAAGATCCCTCTTCACATTTCGCCACCTTAACATTCTCAATTTTCTTGGATTTCTGGATATATTTGTCGCCTAATGAATTACAGGCAGTATCGTCGGGCCTCATCTCTCTGGTGGAAAAAACTAAACAAAACACGTCATGTTATATCTAATTTCATGATACTCGTGTCATCTTTGCGTAGGCTACATGCTTTTTGTCACATGAGATTGAAGAACGTTTTTATTGAGGCCTCCTCATATTTGAAGCTACATAAATGATTCTGTCAGAATCATACCAAACCCATCCTCCTTGATGTTTTGATTGCTGGTTAGTTGTTACATTTTAAGTCTGAATGAAGGAGTAATGATAACGTTCATATCCTAAACGAACCAGACAGACTTACAGTGACTACTGATCTTGATTGTGGCTTTGACATAGTATAAACCTCTACCCTGAAGTACACCTTTGTCCCCATTGCAATTGTATGTTGTGGTTTTATTTCAAATGTATGTGGAATATAATATATAGACATGTAAGTGAGAGTGGAAGCCATTAGTACAGACTGGCAGTTGTCTCTCCCATAGGTTTAGTCAGAGACTTCCTGATCCATCCATGGACTACAGCCTATCGCTTATCCTATGATATTAATAATGATAGATTGTTCTCTACATAGTACGAATTACGATTTTATTTGTGATCCAATAGTACGATATTTTATTGCCTTTAAAAGCTTCTTTTCTTAAGTCAAGTGAATCTGGCTCATAATTGTCTGTAAGGTTTGACATGTTTTTAGCTCTGTAATTGTATGTGTTGCAACCTGACATATGTGGTCCGTCAACAAAATCTGTCCGGGCCCAAGGTAGAACGCTGCATAGCTAGCTCCATGTACATTTATTTTTTGTTTTTAAATTACAATGGCAATTCTTCTCCTCCATGTGATGATTCATGAATAAAGATTAGAAAAAAAAAATTGTATGCCCTTAATTTGACTTGTCATGGCGCCCGAGTCGTGCAATTTATTCGAGGCGTCAAAACAGTCAAAAACCTGGCGTATTTACTGGATTCGGTCACAGGTACACGAGTCTCTCCTGGGCTGTTAAGCATTAGAGTAACAGGGGTGTTCTCCAGTAATTAGCCGGGTCCCTGCTGGTGCCTCTGTTAAATAAAACAAGCCTTACTGCTGCATTGTAAAACGCAAGGTTTGGTTCCCAGCTCTTATTGGCTGAGGTGCGGCCGCAGCTCAGACACCTGCGACCCTGCGGCATTAAATGTTAATTATTAGTATTCCACCATGCTGTTTTTTAAGCGATCACGAACTATTCCCAGACAGAACAATACGGTTTGATTTTTTATGACTTCCTTCTAAAAATCTGTTGGAAATTAGAATTACTCACTGTGTGTGTGTGTGTGTGTGTGTGTGTGTGTGTGTGTGTGTGTGTGTGTGCACTGACCTTGTCAGTCGTAAGACGGTCATCTGCATCTAATTTCAGCTAACACAAATGCACATAGATTCATATATTATCAGCAGCACGATGATCAAAGTAGCGTAATTTTAAGGCATTAAGGAGCACAAAGAAGATTCCTGAACATTTGCCCATAAACTCGAAATCTGGACAGAACAACAGCGAGGGTCAACGGCATGTCCTCGAGTTGCGTTGAGACACGAGATGGACAATGTCTTTAGACTGGACAGACAAATTTGAGGAAAAATCCACACCCAGCAGAGGTCAACATTTACAAATGTCCACGTTAGGTGGGAATGACGTTGGAGTTTCTGCTGGGCTCCTATGTAATCATACACCGAAGTAATCGTATGGCTAATACTATTAGACGTCTTGCGTATACAGTTACTTCTCCTGTAGTACTACTGCTACTAGGATTTCATGTACACCATCCTGACCATGACGATGTGGACGTGGAGACATCGTGGGCCTGGGAGTCCCAAGACTACCACAGCTACGACACTCCAGCTCTACAACATGCACAACACTTTCTACGAGGTAATAACACAAATCTGTTAATTATACACCAACTGAGGCCGCTTTGCAAACCCTAAGACTGGGCAACTATTATGATTACATCGTATAATGGATGGAAGATATAAATAACACATTGGTTTGGGAAGTTTGTCTGACGCGGTAAATTAAGAGGAAAGAAACTTTCATGTGGTGATCTATCATGAGGGAAAAAATCCTCCAGCAACGGGAAGAAAAAAGTTATAATATAACAAAAAGAGCGCACATTAAAATCTGATAAATCAGCCTGAGATATTGGGGTGATTGGAGTTTTAGTACACCGTATCATTGATGATGGAGTCCCATATATATCTAAGCTGCTAAAAGTAAAGAAAAAATGGTCGGCCCAATCTTTCTTAACGCTGATGGTCAGACTGGAAGATGTTCACAACTCACACCTCAACACTAGAAACTATCGGCGCCCGTTGACCTTCAAAGTCTGATATAAATAACTACTATCCCTTCGATCTCATCACGTTTTAATGATCCTTATTAGCTACCATAATATCAGCACGGCGTAGACTGCAAATAATAAGGCGTTTAAAATCCGCTCGATCATATTTCACGGCTCGGCATTTTAAATCAGAATCACGTTTTAGGAGGACAAAGACATCATTAGCTTCGCCATTCGTTTACTGAAGATTTAGAGATATTTCCCCTGTTTTGCCGCTCATCCAGACTTGAGACGCCAGATGTTGCGTCCAGTATCAAAGAATGTTAACAAAATGAAGATTTATCTTGTTTCTGTTGGTTTTTGTAAGTTACTGCATACCGTACTACACTAAACTATATATTACAGTATACTGCATCATGTCATGAAATATAATAGTGTGCACGTGTGTGTGTGTGCGCGCGCGTGCGTGCGTGTGTGTGTGTGTTTGGGCAGGCGAGGCTTGTATTTGACACAGCCTGTAAAAACATGCAGCCCAGCCCGTATGGTTTAGTTAATTGTATTGAACAGACCCAGTTTGGACAAGCTCAAGGTCAAAGTATTTCCTCACTTTCCTTCTCATCCGTGTTTTATTTTGATCTTACAGAAGGTAACGATGAAAGTGTGTGCGTGCGTGCCTGTGCGTGTCTGTGCGTGACTTTTTTTTTAATTTCCAGGCATTACAGGCCAAGGGCTGTAGATATGATATGTATTAGTTATACACAGATAGGTAGGAGTCGACTGATTTACACTGCAGCAGGTAGTTTTAGGATGTATTAATTAAAGTTGAATATTTTGTTGTGGCTTGTTT
>OMNV01016213.1:6063-22269 GCA_900303265.1 Brotula barbata | reverse complement strand
CAGCCACAGCAGCAACAGCAGCAGGCTGACCCGGGTAAAGAGGCATACCAAACATAGGAATTTTTATTAGCTTTTAAAAAGTGTCAATACACAAGTGTGTGTGAGTGTGTGTGTGTGTGTGTGTGTGCGTGTGTGAGAGAGAGCGAGAGTGGCCAGTATGTAAGTAAATGTGCGTGTGTGTAACTTTTATTGGCCTATAAATGTCTTGTAAACGGTAAAATATAAAACTTTATTGTCCATTAACACAATTAAGGTGTTATTGCTGTTATTTAGCAATTTGTCACTATAGTAATAACACAGGTAGGCTCGCACATACACGGCGCTCAGATTTGCGTGGAAAATTGATTAATTATTTATTCACATTATTGGTAAGTTTATTGCAGCTGAGATATCACTGCTAATTATAATATTTTTAAAACTAAAAAATGCAGTATATTTCATCAATTTAGGCGAGGCCCTTTCTAATGCATAACCTACACACAAAATAATACCGTTAAACTGGCTGAAGTATGGCGAAAAAACCTGGAATTTTGCTCTCCAAATTCATGACACTGAAGAGAAATTACAATTTAAAATTAAAAAAAGAGGGTCCTATCGTTAAAAGAACGGAGAAGACTGAGTTTGGGGCAAATGACGAAGGCTAGATGAAACAAAAATGGCTGGACCTACATTTAAATGAATACTTATATTCCTACGACTACTAATACATAATAAAAATAGTCATTTATTATTAGCATTATTATTATTAACCTACTGTTGTTGTTATTATTTGTAAATGGTGTGCATTCAAATATAATTTCACATTATTTTCTTATTATAGCCTTTATTTAGACGTGTATTGATGATAGATAGACTCTTAGTGATGCTTTCTATTGCTCAAACACAGGCTACAATACAACTATTTTACTTGAACATAGTGCATGATTTTGCAGCTATGTACAGTTAAAATATGAGCTGCTGTTAGCCTTCCTGCAGAAATTAAGACAAAATACCATTGCAAGGTACGCAACATGAGTCAGACGGATTCATAGGATGTCTGTGGCTTTTATCAAGCCATGAACTCACCTGAACTTCAGATCATCTGATAAATTATTGAAAACCTGAAGCAGACCGAGCTCATATGTTGCTTTGCACTAAGTGATCCAACTCCCAAGCCCAAGCCAAAAAACTTGTTGCTTTGCAGCTTGCTGTCGGTCAGACTATAATTTCACACCACTCTCTGGCTGCTTTACTTTTTCAGCTGGTCAATAAAACATTTCACAGAGTATGTCAGTCAGAGCTTCAGATACCCCTCTCCAGCCTGCAATTTAATAATTCAACAAAATGAGGCGGTGTGAGGCTGTTTATCAACACCGGCTGCACTCTGAATGAGATTTAGTCTGCCTTTATTGGCTATATCCTGCTCTATTTATTGTTCCTTGGCCAGTAATTATGTTGTAAAGATTCCTCCAAATACCTTTTCTGCTTAAAAGCTCTGTGATACATCACCGAGCGTAATTTTATATAACGTCACATTATGTGCACTTATGGAAATGAAAGTGGTGTGAAATTAAAAGGAGCGAAAAAGCAGGCTGAAAGAAACAGAAATTGATCATGTTGAGTTTTGTTTGTCGTATTTCACACATGCACACACACACACACACACTGGTGACACAGCCCTCCATTTGGCATGCATTAAGCTGAAATATTTCAAAACTAAGACTTTCTGTGTTTACCTGAAAGAGAAAACACATCCTATTCGATCTGTTTCATTAACATGAAAGGTCATGACTCCGAGCACCTTCATTTTGGATAAAGCAGCAATTTGCAGCTATTTGAATTGCCCTGTTGTAAAATGATATAGTGGCTTTAAAACACCTTATTATTTGCAGTCTTTGTCATAATGATATTATGGTAATAAGTATCAATATATCACATGTGATGAGATTGAAGGGGCTGTTGTGAAGGTCAATGAGCACTGATAGTTGAAAGTTTTGCTGATATCTGCATGCGGGTATTTCCTCTTTGTGAGTCTTTGACAAACACACACACGCACACTCCTGCAGACACTCACTCACACACACACACACAGTCAATACAGTGAGAGTAAAGAATCCATGTTTATCCTCTACAGATAACCCATCAGCCAGCTGGATCCATGCCAAGTCGACCAGGAAGAAGAGGTGTCCCTACACCAAACACCAGACGTTGGAGCTGGAGAAGGAATTCCTCTACAACATGTACCTGACCAGAGACCGGCGCCTGGAGGTGGCAGGACTCTTAAATCTGACAGAGAGACAAGTCAAAATCTGGTTCCAGAACAGACGGATGAAAATGAAGAAACTGATGATCCGGGAGAGGAGGAGTATCAATGAATGATGGATTTGAAGGGCAGCCAAGGTGCTTTTTGTGTCCAGGAATAGGGGAGGTGATGAGGTTAAAAAGCTGATAAAAGACATGCATTCCCCCGAGATACCCGACATCTTTCATATCAGCTGATCAACGGATGCTCAGCAAGGATAGTGGAACTGTGAACGCTGCCACAATAAAGCCGGAGCATGTTGTAACGCTTTTTTTTCTATTCCTGTCTATATATTCCCGTATCTCCCGGCCTGCTCACGTTGAACGCTCGGAACTGATGGCTCAAATTCCTCTACCTGCATGAGACAAACATTCAGACTGACATTCAACTTGCAACCTGGGATACTTGTAACTAACGTTCAGAATAAAATGCCAGCATCTATGGGGGAGTCCATAACATGCTATTTGAGATCTTAGTCCCATTCCAACGACATCTGTTTTTGATAAGCTTGTATGTCTCACATGTCTAAAACTAAAAATACGTACACATACTTGACTTCACATAAATTATGTGCAGTCCCTGCCTGAGTGGGTGTAATTTTTTTTATGATTTTAAGCTAAAACATTTTCCTCCTCTTTTTGTTATGCTAGTACAGGGGAACCATTAGACATCAATCCACTGAGTGACCTTATGGCAGAGACTGAACTACTTGTGGAAAGCAAAGCCAAACAGATGCTGGTATATGGGTGAATAAAGACAAACCTGGTGACTGTGAAAAGCCTAGAAAGACAAATCAGAAAGGATCATAGGTTGTAAATGGAGTGAGGCGTCTGCATCATGTCCATACCTCTGCTGGCTTTGAATTTAAGGAGGACTGTTCTCTAAGATCAGGGCTGTAAATATAAAAGTACGTGGATATAGTGGACATGACCTGGGGTCAGCTGTGTGGTGGAGGAAAACGTGAAAGCCATCACTAACCTTGGGAGCCATTACACAACTCACGGATGTGTCCTGCTTTTCTAAAGAAGTAGAGCTAAAACAAATGTCTAAAGATGCAACTGAAGATCAAGTCTGAATGTTACAAGTGTGAATGGTAGTGTTTTTGTTGTTTGTCCGTAATGAAAGCAGGACGAAGAGGTACACAGATAATCACGTTTTATATGTTACAGCTTAACCTGGTCTCCCCTGTAGTAATGTTCAAAAGAGACGACCGACATTTTGTTCCTCAAAACAGAATAAGCTGCCTTGTTTAGTTTTTCTCAGCTGTGCACGTAGCCAATCACAATATGCTTATTTGTAGTTGTCAGTGTTGTCGTTGTTGCTATTGATGTTGTTATTGTTGATGTCATGTATCTGTTGTTACTGTGGGTCTATTATGCAGATATGGTTATGCCTCTACACACTCACACCAAGCTATGAAGTGACAGTCTGACGGTTATTCTTCTGTCACCTGCCTTAGGAATAAACAATCCATGTAATTTCACAAGGATATCATGCAATGTACAGCCTAATATCATTATAGAATACTGAAGACAATGTGAGGTTATCATAAAGGGTGACCACGTCATCATGAAATCTTGTATAGTGCCACAACACAGTTAATAGCAATATTATAGGAATATCATAGGAATATAAAGGTGTATTATAGATTTTTTTTTTTCATCGGGAGGAGGTGGGCTCACAAACAACACATTCTCTCTGGGAGAACATAAAACACACCAGGCTATGTTAGCCTGCAGCGGGAGGCCTGTGCTATAATATAAGTGGAGACCAGATGTGATGAGTAAGGCCTTCATCTGCTCATTAAGGCTAAATGTGCTGCTCGTGTTGATTTTTTTATGAAATAAAAGCTGGATTACAACTTCATTGTTAATTATGCACCTTCCCTAGTTTCCCTCTTTTTTTTTTCTTGAACTTTTCTGTAGAGTTTTGGCTTTTTTAATGAGCTTCATAGTGCCAAAGCTCTAAAGTTCAATTTGGACAATTGTTAAGCCTTTTAAAAAAATAGGTTGAGTTAGCTTTTATGTGGTGTTTCTGTAAAATCCTATTATTATCATCTTCATCATCATCATTATCATTATCATTATTTCTATTCATTGTAGCAACACTTTGCCTTCCTATTTCATTTTTGCCATTTCTATTATTTAATTGCAACAGTTGTAGCAGCACTAGTATTTAGTACAATATTATTTTTAATTATAAATACAATTCTGACATTAAAACACGTGGGTTAAGTGCCATGCTGTACTAGTAGACTAATTATTAGTCGATGAAGACTAATAATAAGTGAGTCTGTAAAATAAAAGAAAAACTTAAAAGAAAAATATGAAATAAATGCACAGAAACTTCAATAATATTCCTTCTTCTTCCTAATAATAGATATTAATAGTAGCTTATTTTAAGGATAACAACACTGCCGGATTACAAAATCGTTTCTAAATGTGCGGCATAATTCGTTATCCTTCTTGTAATATCTTTATAGGACTAATTCTCGTATTCGTCGTAATTGTACAATAAGATTACGTTGAGCACAACATTTAACAATTATAACAGTTTGATAGACTGTATATATGTGTATATTAATCCCGGTCTCGATTAAAGTCTGGTGTTTTATCCCGGTTGTAGCTGCTTTAACAGCCAGGTGTCTCACAGCTTGCAGGTAGGCTGGAAGTCCACAGAGAGACATTTTCGCCTTCTTGTTTTGTCAAAGTCAGTGCAGCGCCTCGTAGCTTCGCTCATTTATTGCAGCCATATAATGCGCTCATCCTACTGCAGGGTCATAAAGCAACAGCATGCATTTGGAGAATAAACGTGACTTTCTCTCCATTCAAAACAGAGAGAGAGAGAGAGAGAGAGAGAGAGGGCGAGAGAGAGAGAGACGCACTCAGAGAGAGAGGTACCATAAAGTAATTTAGCCCAGACAGTCACAGAGTGAGTATATGGTTTTATTGGACATTCTTTCCTGCCTTGGAGCCTGAATCGTCCTTCTAAATGTTAAAGTCATTGTCTGCAGATGAGACCAGACAGCCCGAATCACTTCTACACACCACAAAAAGACAGGAAACAGCCCAGCGGTGAAATAAAACCACAAACAAATGGCGTTGATGAGTCCAAAGCGTGGTTTGTCCCATTACGAAAAGATCCATCTGAATATACTGACGGTGGTTATTGGAGGGAAATTGTACTTAGATTGTCGCCTGCATTGAGAAGCGCAGATAGATAAAAACAATTATTAAAGGGAAAAAAACCACAAGAAAAAAAAAAAAACCCAAAACAAAACAGCGGCCTGCGTGCTACAGATCCAATCATCAGTTTCTCGGCAAATGAGGGATTGCTCATTTTAATATAAAAAACAAACAAACATGTACAATCATTTCAAGGAAGACAAACTAGATTACGTCATTTACGCGTACATATCAGAATTTCACTAATTTTATCATTTTAACGTGCCAAAACCAAATAGAATCACTATGGTAACATTGAAATTCGTGCAAAATAAGTCTACAAAATAAAGAAGAAAAAAAAGCAGAACTGTCAAATAATTTTGGCGTCATAAAATTTGAAAAAAGAGAGAGATCGAAACAGCCGCGTTAAGATTCAATGAGAACAAAGGGAATATTTGGGAGCTGCTGAAATTAAATAGGAAAGCTCAAGACCCACTAATGGTAAAATTATTACGCCCAATTAAATGTTACCAATAAAAGTTTGTGTCATAAAATCAAAGGAATCCACAGCGGTAACATAACATTAACAACAAGTTATGGTTGGACGCGTTATGAGTTTGGAACATGAACGGGAACGGTCTTGTTTGTGTTAAGTCAAGATGGTTGTGGATTATCAGCAGCAGCAGCAGTGGCTGGATTAATAGCATGTAGTTCTAATCCTAGTGTGAGTATAATTTCGTTTTAGTTTCGAAAACGTACAGATGTTGTTTAGTGTGAGCGTTTTTCTATGTGACAGCAAACGGATCCTGTTTAAATTCCAACGTGTCCATGTAGTACTCAAAAATTAGTGATCAATATTCAATAACATTGACAGCTGAGGATGAACCGTTTATATACTCAAAAGTCATGAAACACAACCACTACATTGTCTTTACACGGAAATATTGTTTTGTTTCAAGAATAACAAAATAAACAAACATCAGAGACGAAAAAGAGCGAAGAAAAGCACATGAGATGGTGGATGACCACGGTGCAGAGGTAAAACGATGAGATAATCGAAAAGAGAGCAGAATTTAAAAACTCTCGTAATAAAGTGAGAAATCTCAAACTCTCATCTAAATTATCTTAACATCCCAGTCCCGAAGGTATAAAGAGCAAGCCCTCCTTTGGAGAGTCACCAGAAACAACAACAATAGCTGTATGCCTTCATTTACGCATGCAGTTACTATCTGCGGCCACTAGATGGAGATGGTTTTCTTCACATGTGTGTTCTATGGTGTAATGGTTAGCACTCTGGACTCTGAATCCAGCGATCTGAGTTCAAATCTCAGTGGAACTTAATTTTAACACTTAGTTGTCATTTGTTTGAACTCAGATAGGACGTTTATCAGATACGTGCAGCCTTTTCCAGGCTGCATTTACATTGTTAAAGTAGAGAAAGGGACGCAGCATAAAAACAAGTTGAAGATAATGAGTATGTCCAAGGCCTTTAATTATATTAATGGACAAATCCATTCTCATCTAAGCATTGGGAGTGTTTGTCTTAAACCACTGACTCACTCCCTCAGGAATGAATTTGAGGCCTAAAAGCTTTGGGCCTTTTCGCAGGCTTTTTCCATCTAACGATATTATTGGTGTACAAATCAAATGTATAGCTATCTGAACTAAATTGCCTTCCATCCCCAACATCGAAATTAGGTGTAATCTGAACAGGCCCATGTTTTCAAAATGATTGATAACCATTTTAATTCAGGGCTAGCAGCAGACAAAAACTAAATATAGTTTTTATTTTTTTCTCATGTTTTTATTAATATTATTATTGGGAGCAATATGATAAAGCGAGGATCATTAGTCTTCTTGAAGTGTAAATTCACGTTAATTCATGGAAGTTGGTCTTGAAAAAAAATCTGCATTTTTTGCGTCAATCATAACCGTGTGGGCCATCTTCATACGATATAAATGGTCTACATAACAGTAAAAGGACAGTATAAATGTAAACGTAATTGTAGGTTTACTGTTTTGCTATTTTCCCCCTGGGCCCCAATCAAATTTCACAACAACATGGAAAACATCAGTGGCTTACCTTTGAGCCAAGACCAACATCATGACAACATGTCAAGCTATAATGTCAAGAACACTGGGAACAAGGCCACAGACAGGAGAAAGTGTGTGATGTTACTCCCATGTTTCTTCTTCAAAGGGAAATGTTCAACACATTCTTTAAAGTCTTTACAGTTACCTTATGACCTGCTCTCTGTCAATCACAACCCGTAGACACAGAAAAGCAATTACCACTGTAAAACAAAAATATACTGTCACAATATCCCCTAGATTCTCTGGAAACTGTTTATTCCAAGCTATTTAAAAAGGTTGAATCTCACAGTGCGGATTATTTTAAGGTGTCAAAATTTCTCTAAAGATCAAGCCTTGAGCAATCACACCGAAATGCACTTTTAAGAAACACTTTCCTTTACGTCCAACCAAGTCTGCTATCAATTACTGAACTTCGATTAAATTTAGGTCATAAAATGTTGATAAAGCATCCCTCTGTTTGTCTTGGCAGACATCTGCAGAGCTATTTTAGAAAGTGGATATTAAATGGAAGTAAGTAAGTAAGTACGTCATAAAATCTGGAACTATTTGAGACAACGTGATGCCTAACAAGCTAACATTGCTGCCTGATGGAATTAATTATGGGGTTTTGTAGTTTACACGGAAAGGTTTTGGAAGGGAAGATTTGCATTTACCTAACTGATCCATCATCACAATGAGACAATGTATATTTTTACTTTTATCACAGTAATGTCGTTGATATTTATGATATTATATAAACCGTTAGCGTGGCATTAGACAGTTGGACGTAAATGGCCATCTATTTTGTGCATATATAACCACAGAGATCAAAGTGGTGTTGATTAAAGGCTTTATTCTTCACTGGCAAATGTAAAATGGATGTAAAATATAGACGAATTGTAGCTGCTGATAAGATGGCTGCCATGCAAAGTAGATCACATTGTCATTAAAATGGAAATGTAAAGGAACCTGGAGGTGGGTAACCATGGTAACACTGCAGTCTTTCTTATGGCAGCCATATCTTCTTGTTAGACAAAGGCTTTACTAAAGCATCATTTGGAAAGTTGATTTGGTGGTAGTATTCTAATATTGGAATGCTAGGTGAAGAGCATCACAAGTACATCGGGTTTGAAGACAATCAGGGTAGGGGATGAAGACTGTTACTACGGTTTTCTGCAAAATCTTGGAATACCGGCTTATGTTTGTGTGTTGGCAATGTTTGTAAGTATATTGGTCATAAATTTAAAAAAGTATTAGTGAAGTTCCTTTCATTCTTTTGCAAGGAAACTGACATTGTGACATAATTTTCCTGGTATCATTGGCAAATACAATGAAGAAAAAAATGTGGGTAAGATGAAAAACTATTAAGTAGCACTACTTAAAAGATAAAGACAGCCACAAATCAGGTTAGTCCAATTGAATTAGCTCCTAAAAACGTGGATGAAATTGTTAAATATTGAAAAACATCACACCAACATTTATCACTTGGAGTTTGTGAATGATTAAGTTGTATTAAACAGGCTATGTATACATAAACAGCTTGTCAGTAATGTGCCTGCTACAGAATGCCCCAAAAACAAAGGCGACTTGTAATATAAAGATTGGCCACTAGGGGTAGACAAACTGCACGAAGTCGTAGAAACGCCAGAGTTGATCAAAACCAACTTAAATACACATTTTATTAACGATACATCAACTTTATGTGGGGTAACTGGTTGGTGTTACAATTATGAAATGTTTTATTGACAAAAGAGATAACCCCGATTGAAAGGTTTGTTATTATATCAAAATGCGTTTGAAGGACAGAGAGAAGCCTGTAGGTGTATTGTATTTAATTTAATAAAAAGATTGCAAAATGTTGAGACTAGAACATGAAAAATGAAAGTCAGCAATATTTTGTAGATTTTTTTTCATACATGAAAAAAAAAGATTACGACAATGAACATTTATAAATAGAGGAGTTATTTTCTGTTTTTCCACAATATGCATCGATTTAAATAAACCACAAAAATCAGAGACACATAACGTTGGAAAATCGTTGAGACTTGTTTATGTGTGATTCATCTAAAAGTTCAGATGATTTTGTTTTTATATCTTGTCATTTATCTACGATGTGGTACAGATCCGATGTCTATTTTAACTCTCTTTGGATCATACACGGGCCCTTTTCGTCACTTTACACTTTTAGATTTAATTGGTTTACCTGATTTCTCAAAAAAAAATCCAATATTGCCAAGGTTTTCATGATGCTGCTACGGCATTTTTTTCAGTTTCGGGTATGGACTGTTTGGGTTAAATTTTTGGAAACGTTGACATATTTAAGGTTAAAACAGACGCTGCATGGTTTCATCATCGATGACTGACTCACCCATTCACCAAGATCACGGCAGCCTTTCAAAGGAGCCTTGATGAAACAGTGGACCATATATAACTGCTTATAACGTGTTATTTAATTGACTTCCTTTGATATAGCATGGACAAATAGCCTCTTTCCACCCTATATTTACATCGATTGTGTACGAATTAGGAGACATTTATAAGTGATTATTTGGCGTCAACTATGTTGTTGGTAAAACGTGAAAATTTGAAAATGAACTTAGTATAAACTGATTCCACACATATAACATTGGATTTATTTTCTTGAATATTTATATGCACTTACACCCTAGGCTCTGGTTGATCATTATATTGTCTAAAACCTATCAAATTAAAATATAAACAGCAGGCCGGCTCATGTCTCCCACATTGTTCTTTTTTAACACGTTTGTGTGTTCATCAACACATTCATACAAAATCCAACGAAGTGTCTAAGGAGAAAGAAAAAAAATATATGTTGGCGTTTTGGTGGCATCTGTCGTATTTATATTAATAAATATTCTAAAATAGTGCACACAATAACAAATAAGGGGAGAATAGAACATATGCCGTAAAACTTGGAAAAAGTGATCGAATAGTAGGCCTATGCAGCCTAAAATGTTTCTGAAAATATCGTCATGGTATCAGAATCAGACTGGACAAAGCCTCTACAGTGACTGTATATAGTGCAGAGTAACATGGCACAAATAATGTGCGTGTGTGTGTGTGTATGTGCGTTAGTGTGTGAGTGGGTGAGTGAGTGGGTGAGCGAATGAATGAGTGAGTGCAGCTTTCACTTGAATGCAGCTGCCACAAATTCTCTCTGTTCTGCCTGCCCGATTTACACACACACACACATACACACACACGCTCGTAAAACCGTTTTACGAGCAGCCTCGGCCCGCGATTGGTCACTGACGGTCACGTGTGCGCGCGCGCAGCCAAACGCGCCGCTTTACCTCACGCGCTCTGGAGACCGACACCCGCTGCCTGACATTTGCACGCGACTATGAACGGTAAACAAAATTTTCTTCGCTAAATATCCACTAAAATACAAAATGTGTCATTTATTCGTTCGGATATTGACATTTAGTAAAGACGGCGGCCTGGTGACGCAAGTTAGAGACTTTAAATGATATTTATGACCGATATGACAGAAACACACGACGCCTTCCTGTCTTATTCAGGATAGAAACTTACACATGTTTCGGTTTTTCTTGTTTGTTGTGCATTAACTCAATCTGAACGTTTTTTCCCCTTGTGAGGCTGCTGCAGGAGGAAAATGGAGGCCAGCTGTCTGCTCCCATCAGGTACAGATCTGACACTTCAACATTCACATGACACCCATGAGAAAAGCGGGAAATATGAAATTACTGCTACGACTGTTTTATTCTTGTGAGACAAACAAAGCGTCGTATTAATGGTCGGACTAATGTAGCGCACAGTTATTGAGGAGGAGGTGGGTGATGTCATTGTTCATCATGGAGGTGGGGATCTGCTTAAACATTCTGACGCGTCATCTTCAACTCACTATTGGCTTATATGTGGGGGTTTGGAGTATTGTATCTGGTTGACTGGTATAAGTGTATGAAATAACAGATTATGTGTCTGAATATCTGATTTTAAACGTGCAGCGGTGCCTTCACATAGTTTATAGTCAATAAGTAGGCAATGGTTAAAAAGATGTAATTAGTAATGCCTGTCTGTATGTAACGCTGATGTACAATACATTTATGTAAAATGCAACACTGAACGCTCCTGGGGGGCACAGTGTGCTATTGCACAAATAAGTCTAATTTTACGAGTATATTTTGCAAAATAATCAAGTAAGTGAGTGTAACTCTGAACGCAGCAGCATGCAAGACTGATTAGGACCTCAGAAATCATGTGGTTCGAGGCTTTTGGTGGGCCTTTCCATCGAAAAGTGAAAACGACAAACAGAAATGAGCACTATGCAAATGTAATTCTCAAAAATGGGCGCAATGTAGCCTACTCGTGAAGCATTTCCTGTTAAGGTATCAATGTCCTTGCTGTCCTTGACCTCAAGCTGGCTTGAAAAAGACATTGATCATCTTTCTATCTGTCCTACATGTCCACTTACATGAACAGAAGATGTTTCTTTAGCTTTCTCCCCTCTTCTCTCTCCTTTTTGTGTGATTTGAACGATTTGAATCAATGTCTTAAAGTAACCGATCAGCTTCTCTCGCCCTTTCTCCTTCATAAAATGCATCTGGACAGATGGACAGAATGAGATAGACAGCATCCTTTGCCTCTTTGTGTTTTTGTTTTCATCAGTGCTCTTTTTTATGAGGGCAGTTTGAGTGTCAGAGAGACAAAGGGACAAAAAGACAGTATTTTCTCCTTTTTGGGACTTTACATTTTCCCGTTTCATGAGGTCGGGCAGGGTGTGAGAGATAGAAAGAGACAAAGACAGTATTTCACTGCTGCTGCTCAGTGGAGCTCAGCTGGCACTCAGTATTTACAACCTACTGCAATGCGGCATGCAGGCAATCTTTGTGTGTGTGTGTGTGTGTGTGTGTGTGTATGAATGAATGAATGAATGAGGGTGGGAGGGAGATTGAGACAGAGACACGGAGAGACAAAAAGACAAAATGGGCCACCACAGGCAGTGAAGACATATGTACATGGAAAAATAATATAGAGAAAAATAGATACACCACATACTGTGTTTGTGTGTGTGGGTTTTGATTTATCTGCCTGCCTGTTTATTACCAAAATTCTCCTTCTCTATCCTTGCAGGATCGTGCAGAAACCCCAGACTCAGCTGGACTTCCCTGATACTGAAGGCCAACTGCAGGTTTGTGTGTACTTGATGTTGAGAATAGTTATTAAATATTTAACAAGTAATCATTTAATATTAGAATCAATCAATGTTGTGATTATATGATGTTTTAAGTTCAATGAACATAGCAGTTACTTATATAATGGTAATGTTAACTGAGCAATTTATCTTCAAATGTTTCTTGTATTGATCCTAGGGCTTGAAGTTCTCTAAGTGCAGTTTTATTCATATGCATTTAGAAGCATGCTTTTACCTCCATAACACTCTGGTTAACCAATGTTTTGAACTGTCATATTGACAATAATGAAGTGATCAATATTTTTTCTGTAACTAATATCTCAGCAGGGTAGTTTTGGGAAATGGGTGGACAATATAAGACAAAGTCTTTAGGGGTAGAATAGATCAATTATAACAAAATTAGAATGACAGCATAATAATCAGCGCTGAATTTACTGGCGTATTTGTTGCAAGAGCTACCACCAATGAGTCAACAACGGTTAAGAGTTAAACGCTCATTAACCGCTAGATGGTGCTATTTAGTCTGTTTCTGTTTCAAGGTGGCAATGCAGTGCTCACTGGAAAAGGAGGAATAGTTTGAGTATCAAGTGACAAATAAAGACAAGGGGGCAAAACAATTTGACATTTTCCAGCATGAAGATTTTCCTTTGAGACAAAACATTTCGTATGAGTATCTATGTTTCATGTCCATTGATGGCATTGTCTTGTTTGTTAAGAAACATAAGAACGACATGAGGGATATGTAAAAACTTACAATACATTCAACTTATTTTTATATTACTAGGAAGCATTAATATGAGCCACTAAATTAATGTGCAATCACAATATCCATCACTGACCGACTTCAATTATGTATTCAGGGGCTGTCGCTGGTAGTGGGTGTTGTACCTCTTATAAACGCTAGATGGGGCTATAGATTAAGAAATGACGCCAACATTTTTTTTACAAAAGCTCTCAAAGCTTTGAGACTTTCCATCAAAGCTCGGTTACATAGAGGGTCTTCCCCTTGTCTTCGATCTCATCCTGCCTAGGGCTCATAAGGACAGCTCTCTTTTCTTTTACCTTGAATGCACCTCGAACAGAGCGGTTCCCGCCCACCCCAGGACATTTTGTCTGGCCCGGACGTGATTTAAGATGCAGCAGCTAGGCGGCGTTTCAGGCACGAAGCCAAAACGGTGTAAATCACGGTGCGGAGTGGCTTGTTTTTAAAAACGGCAAGGATGCGGTTTAGTGTGTGTGTGTGTGTGTGTGTATGAGTGTGTGTGTGTCTGTGTGTGTGTGTTGGGGAAGCTATGTCGTGGCTCTTTGAGATTTTAGGCACAAATTAATACAACTATAATGATCGTTTTGCACATGTTAAGATATATTCAACATTTGGAATCATCTCCAATGTTGACTTTATACAAAAATAACGAGACCAATATTTTTGCACTACCATGTTTAAATTAAATTAAACTAAATTAAATTAAATAAATAACTAAATGTATCTTCCGTTACGTGTTCGTGCAAGTCTTTAGCTTTTTCTTTGTTTCGCATTTTCTATTTAACTTTTTTTTTCAGATTTTAAGGAGTTAAATGTTCGCAGCAGCCGCAGAAGTGCTAAAACAAGCAAAGCGGTGTCCAGTTTGACACACAAACGCACACTCACACACACACACACACACACACACGCGGTGTGTTTGTACTTAGGCTATTTATGGTTTTATTGCTCCCCATTTACGGAAATCAAAGCAGGAAACAAATGCTCCAAACAACATTCCAGAAACATCCGGAAAAATGCAGAGACTGTGTGTGTTTTGAAGGAAAAGACTGCAGAACACACACACACATCCAAAAACACAGATCACACAGACAGACGGCTTCCAGCACGGTGACTTTTCATTCTGATGTCCCTCTTTATGCTCAACGAACACACACGGCACTTATTAAAAAAAAAAACTGCCTTCTTCAAATATTTTCTGTTTCCAACTAAACACACCTAAAAAAACGAGGATACACGGAATTCCAGCAAAATTTGGGCAACGCAATTAAAGAAAATGTCCTCGTAATCATTTCCAGAAAACGTCCTATTTATATTCATAACAGTCAAAACACTTGAACGTTTTTAATCGCATTGTAACGATAAAAAAACTGACGTTTCGTGACGTTAAAACGAACACAAGTTGCACGCGTTTGATGAAACTCGCAGCACAAAAACCCAAAGATTAAAGGCTTGTTTTCCTTTGGCGCCATTATCGAATCAAGTGGCTCGCAGTGCGGGGCCTAATAATTTATGAACCCGCGTGGGAGCAGCGGAAAAAGGAGCACGTGACGGTAATAAAGTGTGTTTTATTGCGGGCGGTTTGACAAGCCCCAAAATATAACTCACACAGAATAGTGGCCGGCCGGCCAGATGGGGCTGGTAGCTGATATTTATCCCAAATCAACAGAATGCTCTTTGTGCGGCTGAGGAGCAACAACTGCCCGCCGTCCGGATCCGGATCCGAACCGCCGAAACGGGATCTTACGATCACGGCCGCGTTTTGACGCGAGAATAGAACAAAGCGCAAGTAAGTGACGCCCGTTTTCATATTTGGCACTGATATGAAGTTATGACTGTATGGGGCCGGAGGGGGTGAGGCAACAGGCTGGGAGTGTTCTTCAATTACACTGACTGTTTGAAGACCCAAGAGTCCTGAGTGGACTGAGGAAAGGGAATCCAGGGACCTGCCAGCGACCCAGGGTGGTTATGATATTATAGTCTTACTGTTACTCCACCCCAGGAGCGATCGTTCCAGCTTTCTGATGACTTCAAGTCGGGTCTAGGGGGACTTTCAGAAAACACAAACACGTATTTGTGATGGCTATTTTTCTGAGAAAACGTCCATAATATTTTGTTTTAAAAAGATCTCAGATTTACACATCATACATATATTTGGGTTAATCTGGGGGATTCCAGACAGGAAACTTAATCTTTGATATTTTTTTTTCTATTTGTGTGTGTTTGTGTTATTTGCGCAGCGTTTTTGTTCCTAACCCCATAATCTGAAAGTAGGGATTATCACACCTTTGTTCGGTTTATCATTACTTTTATTATTGAATCAGTTTGAAGTATTTTGGATGAATGCCGTTGATGATATAACTACTTTGTCGATGTAATTATATCTTTTAGACAACTAATTGATAGCCCTGTTAGGCCAAAAGTAAAAACTTATTTTCCTTTGGTGGCGGCAACTGAGGATGTGTAACCACATTAAGAGTTAGCTGTTAAAATTTACAGCTTTCTGTGTTGATAATAAATAGACGTGAGAACGGAAAAACATTTGTGGATAAATATATTATTAAGACCACAGCAGTTCAATAATCAAATGGTACGAACACGTAGCAGTTTTATAAAAGCATAAATCGGGATTTTGGTACAGACCTTTTTTTTAAGTCTTAATGCCTTATACATCATTTTGAGTCTTGATTATACGTTTCTTTCTTTCTTTCTTTCTTTTATTGTATTATTTTAGGTTATATGTATTTTGTAG
>OMNV01016212.1:0-22785 GCA_900303265.1 Brotula barbata | reverse complement strand
TAGTTTATCGGTTTCCGCAGAGAGCTCAGTTAAAACACAAATGCTTCAATGCAAATATAGATTTGTCCTTTAACTAAAGCACAATAAAGTAGTGCAGTAAATCGTAACATAATAATTATGGCAGTGTAGTATTTTGTACAAATGTGTAAGTAGGACCCCCCATAATTCTGACAGCCCTGTTTATCTCAATTTTATGCTTCTGTTTTAGTATTGCACCATTTTATAGATTTCATTTGTGAACAGACCTAAAGCAAAATAATAAACACATTTGTAATTTTAGCCATTATTTTTATTGGTTTCTTCCTCTTCTTTTTTTACTTCTAGTTATTCTTCCATGCTTTCTTTTATTACATGTTTGCCAGCATTCATTTCTTTTCATATTTCCACCTCACTGTGGGTCAACCTTAGTTGTTTTTATACTGTACAAATAGATTTGATTTGACTTGACAAACCCTTACATCACCTTGCTGTTTTCCACTCAGATGTTAATGTATGTGGAACGCTTATTTTGAAAAGAAGCTGTGCCCTTGTCAACACGTTCTATTCCTGTATTTCCTTTCTGTGTGCTGGAGTATTGTTTACATGTTTGTGCTGAATCCTTAAGCGTGCACTGTCACAAACCATTAAGTGTTGTTATTTCCCGGTTATGAGGACTTCTTCAATCATCTCTGCGTCTTTTGTCGTTCCAGGGGAGGACTTAAAGAACACGATGTCATCATTTCAATCAACGGCAACAGGATCTCATCAGCGACTGATGTCAGCACTGCCATCAAGAGGGACGACAATTTGAGAATAGTTGTACGCCGGGGGAATGAGGACGCTATCCTCACCATTGTCCCCATGGAGATCGATCCTTGACCCTCCAACACACACTGCACAGGAGCTGGTGTGAGTGTTGCTCATCACCAGAGGACCTTATATGGATATTGGAGGATTTCTTTTTGTCAGTGACACCTCGTGTCCAGGAAAACTCTGGATTTATCTTGAAAGATTTGATGAATCTCTACAGATTCTCTTACAATATTTTGTTCTTCCATGTATATTTTTCACTTTTAGTCTTGTATGCTTTAATAAATGCTACTACTGTTTGTTCACGAACATTAAAAATGTTTATTATTATTGCTTTTTATCTGCTTTGTCCTGTTTTGTGTCTTTTTAATATGAACTTGCTCAGACAAGCCTTCCACGGTGAGTTTAAGTCAATTAGACTTTCGGTGCAAATCTGATTTGAATGAGTATTGTTTTTCCAATTTTCTTATTTTTTTAAAGTACTGTAGAATGTTTGAGTATGTGTTGTATACTGAGAATGAAATAAAGTGTACATTTATTTAGTTTTGACACTCACTGTGCAGGCTTTCTCATTTTCTTTTCCATTTTTCCCTCAGTTACACACACTCAAGCAAACACACAGACACACAGAGATGGACTGCACCCAGACTGACATTACAATATTTTCTTTGTGTGTGTGCAGTGTTTGCTCAACCATTGCTCATGCACACAAGCACACACACAGGGGGGGCATAAAGCCAATTGGGATCTGGTTTAAATTTGATTTTATTGCCTTCATATGGGCTTGATAGTGGTCTGGTGTGATTGTTGGGCCCGGGACTCTGTAGGCTGACCTCAGAGACAGGAAAGCGGGCCAAAAAGTGATCTGACCCACGAAGCACTGGCCACAGATGTGGGACCCGTGTGAATACATTTCATGTCTTGGTACATCATTTTGTTTGTCATTTCATTAAATGAATGTTCCCCTCGCAGTTTCACAACCTTTGTTAAGTGAGAAAAAAATAGAGAAATGCTGCAAGCTGAAGATACTCAGGAAGGACAAAGAGAAACCATACAAAAGGCCTGTAACACAAACATCTATTGTAAGATTAAATCCATCTTTAATCCTTTAAACACTGGTACGTTTACGGGTTATTGGGTCCACTTTAAGGCAAATAGTTCAGGTTTATCTAACTGATGAATTTAATGGACATTTTCACATTGGTAACTTGTAAATAATTGAGTATACCCTGTGGAAAATCTCATAGTTTACTTTTTGTAAACTATGACTATGATTTTAATTTCCCCTTAATTTGACTTTATTCTTGTTGTGATGGGCATCATTTTATAAAGGTTTCCCCAGAATACATCTGATATATTTGGTTTCTTTGGAAACTTTTGTCTGTTCATTCAAGTTTAACTCTTGATGAACATGCATCATTGGTGGTCACCTCAGAGTTTAAGGTTAACAGCTTTACATAAACCTTAAACGTTCATCAACCGTTGAATTTTCCATTATTATCTCACTAAATAACTCACTCTTTATATCATTGTTTCATTGGACATTGAAAGACGTATTTCTTTCTGGGTTAACCATGATCACATACTGTGCACCTAATAGATGCTTTAGTACACTTAAGGCGAAATATTATGGGCTCACATAACGACGCGACGCAACACAACTAATACTACCCAAGTGCTGCCATCTCATGGTTCTGTATCACAGTTGCAGCCTGTCATCTAAATTTTAACATCACTAAACATTTTCACTGGGTGTAATTTTACTCACAATGTTGATCAGACTTGCAATGTTATGTTTTTGTTTATTCTATTTAAGAGGGGACAATACACAATAATTAGCACGAGTGCTTAAGTCCATCGTGTAAATGTGTCTGATGTAGCCATGCAGGCTAATTTTCATCTGCAGTCCATAACATTAAAACTATAAGCTTTAGTTCACGTTGAAGTGTTTTATGACTAATTTGTTCCGATACAGCAACATATCAAACAGATGAACTTCATCGAGCAAGTGACGCGTTGCAAGGATTGGAGGGCCAAAGTTTGATTGTTGATGAAATCATGCTTTCAAGACTGCCAGGGCCTGAGCTCAAGTCATCAGTCATCCCAGGCATGGCAGCACTACATCAGCAGCCTGAAGCCTGGGTGTAGAGACTACAAAATCACTCTGTGGGTCCTGTTATGTGTAGATGCCAAAATATGTTCATTTCCTACATTGGCTGAATGTGGCATCCATTTATCATATGCTTCCTGTTAGTATGAGTGATGCATGGGGATGAAAGAAGCTGACCAGAAGCCTTGGGCTTGATCTAATACAAGATGTAGCTGTTCCTTGTGCGTTAAATTCGTTTCACGCTGTTGGCATATAGAAAAATACACTAAAATGTTGAGTGACTTGCTGCTACAGTAGCAATATGTCACGATGAAAAGTATTCTAGTCGGATTTACTTATTTTATGAGCCATGTGGATAAAAGACCGCAATCAGAAATAGATCAAAAAACAATACCAGGTGCTGTTATAACCTCCAGAAATGTCAAATGGCTCCTGTGGGAAATTACGAGCCCTCTGTTTCTGACTAGACACCAAGTCATTACCAAAAAGCTGTCCACGTGCTCCATCTTTATGACCACTTGCTGGCTTTGAAGGAGATATTGGGACGTGAGTTCAGGCTGAGTAATAGTCATTTCAGTGTTGATACAGTTGGGATCACTTTGCCCTGCAGACCAAGGTTGTTTATAATGCACTGTTCATTCGTTTGACCATCTGTACCCCAGGCCAGAGCCAGTGTTGCCTTCTTTCCAACATGCTGCAGGTGTCTGATGGTTCAGTCCAGCGAGTCCACAACAACCCAAACTGCTTGAAGGTACATGCTTTTTAATGACAACCATAAGGTGCGGTTCTATAATTGGCTTAAATGTTCTATTGTCTGAAAATCACAGACAACATATCCAGAATAAAGCTCGTACTTTATAAAAATATGGGCTACTATAAAGAATTTAAGAAAGTCATAACTCTAGAGATGGTGATCCATATTGTGCTTTTTACCAATTCACTCTTAATGGTTTACTAATGTAAAAGCTCCCTAAATTTGTGTCCACTAAATAACCCTGAACTATTTGGTTTAAAGTGTAGCCTACTTAATTACTGATGCATTTGCTGGTGTTCATGGGTTTAATGAGTTATGTATTCTAAGCTAAGTTATGTAAAAATAAGGAAATATAGAAACATACACGTAATTCAGCCATTCATGAAAGGCCAAAATTAAGATCTAGTATGATTATAATTTGAGCATTTTTTAGGATGAGTTGCCTGCAAATTTGCAACCTAGTTAAAATGATTTAAACGTTTGTTGCGCCTCGAATAAGCTTAGTTTCTCTATTCTGACTCGTTTCTCGTGCCATGTGTCCAAGTGACACCGGATCACAGCAGGCAGAGTCCATCTGTGTCCGTTTCTCTTTGGCAATCTGGCACGACACGCAAATAAACAATCCTCTACTGCCCCCTGTCGTCTATTATGGTGTCAGTTTTCACCCAATCACAGTCACGTTTGCTGCTAGGATCTCACACCACATGACAAGCTCCGTGCCGCTGATTGGACAATTCACATCTTGCAGAGCACGGCACGATGGTCTTGCCAGAGAGGATGAGGGAGGGGTTATTTTAATGGCCGACAGTAACGCTTCATAATGCAAAAAGTCCGAATTATGCATTACATGTAGACGATTTTAGCCGCGAGACCGTTTCGTTCGTTTATATGTTGTAACAAGCGTTGTCTTCGGTGCACGTTCGGGTTAGCGATGTGTTTTTAGTGGTGTTACTTACAGAGCTGAACGGACTTTACCCGCTTGATTTGTGCGCGAGTAACAGCTCGGGCCTTAGCCGGCTGGCTAGGATACAAGCGCACGGTTGCTAGCCCGAGTCGAAAGGTAAGAATTTGTGTTACGGTTCTTAAACGCTCACAACCAAATGGTATTTGTTCACTATTTAAATTGTTGTGGGAGTACGTATGTGATAATTTAAGCCTTAAATTTGCAAACGCAAGAAATTCCGACATTCGATGCAATCAAATGTGAATTGTAAACACGGGGGCTAAATGCCATTATAGCTATTAGCGGCTAAGCTAACATTATAGGCTAACTTTACAGTAACTTTACATGCGGGACAGGCCTAGCTCATAGCTAGGTAGAGTTAGTGCGCGTCGCTTCGTCAACTATGATGCTAGTTCTGGGAAAATGCTGTCCAATGTTAAGTGGTCAGTGAAATAAAGTCAAATGCGCATCTACATATCATTGAATTTTTAACAGGGAATATAATGTTATTTAAACTATAGCCTTGGAGTTAACATAGCAGACATTTGGTTGCCTTTTGGTTAACATCGCAATTAACATGTTCTTTTACTCATGCATTGTCTATCTGAACAGTAATTAAGTAAAAAATGTTGCATTATGGGTAGATGTACTCAGTAACATGCATATGTTATCTGGTACATATTTCTCTTCCCCAGCAATAACAAAGCAAAAGTTGATCTATGCCCTCTGCTTCTGTTCACAGAGAATATGTAACTTAAAGCAAACAACATGACATCCAGATTCGGTAAAACATACAACCGCAAGGGAGGGGAGGCCAATTCCAAATTTGACGAGGTTTTTTCCAATAAAAAGCCCACACTGAGCACCAAATGGGGGGAGACCACCTACAAGGCGCAGCTGGGGGCCAAAAGGCCTCTGTTAAAGTCTGATGTTACTGAGCCGCCCAAGAGACCCAGGCCAGAGGACAGAGATAGTGAAGAAGACCCATTTGGATTTGACAGCGATGACGAATCCAAGACTGTGAGCTCTCACAGTGTGTTCCAGTCTAAAGTAGATGAGGGGGATGCAACAAAGGCAACCCCTGTGCAGTCCAAAGTGACAGCCACTGTCGTGACGACTTCACAGGGGCCCACAAGTTCAACTGCCGTCTTCACAAGTAAGCTCTCGCCAAGTTGAAAACTCTTATGACTCTCAAACGCTTATCTCCACGAATGCTGGAGGTTACGGTCTTGAGGTTGAGGATAAGCAGATAATTTCAGAACACTTGCTTCATGTGACAACAGCGATTTCTCTTTTTTTTGTATGACATGATTGTAATGTTTTCATATATGTATATTTACAGGCAGACCAGCTTCTGAAGAGAAGGCTGTTCCAAATAATCAGCCCAGGTACAGAAGCACTTTGGATACCAACCAGAAGTCTGCATTTGTACCCTTCTTTTCAAACACTGTTCCCTCTGATGATCAGAACTCATTAGCAACTCAGAGATCTGTGTCCTCCTCTTATAGTATAGACTCCACTCTCTGTGGTAAACAGCCTACTGATCTGCCGCGTGGTAGCAGAGATACCCAAATCCCTTCCTCCCATGATGGGTTCTCATCAGAAGATATGAAAAGTGCTGAGCTCGAGCCTCCTTCGGAGCCTCCGCCAGAGCCAGTAGACAACATTCCCCCTTCTCCATTCACCCTCAGGGCCTCAAACTCCAAGAAATACCAGCGGCCAAACCGGCCTGGCAAAATCTCTGAATCTGCTGAGAGCAACATTAGCAGCAACAAGTCCATTGAAACAGCAACTGCCCAAGATAAAACCAACAGTGTCTTTACCGCTAATGCAAGTAGTACTGCTGCCAGTGCGAGCACAGCAGCCAAGCCTGCAGTAAGGGGAGGTGGCAGGGTACGGGACTACACAGTCCTGCACCCTTCTTGTCTGTCAGTGTGTAATGTGACTATCCAAGACTCCATTGAGCGCAGCATGGACGAACTGATTACACCTGCTACCCCTGCTGACCTTGGAGCAGCAGGGCAGATGAAGAAAAAGTCGGATGCTCCACCACCCAAAACTACACGGTACTTGTCACAACTTATATGAGACATTTGTTTGTGAAAATCATATTAAAGGTCGTACTCGCTTGAGTTATTCTTAATTGTCTTAATGGGCTGTGTGGAAAGATATTTGCAACACTGCAAATGAAATAACAAATTGTCATACTTCACACATTCCTACAGAACATTACTTCTGTAAGCCACTGTTGCGCACTAAATTAAATTTTAATACATTTTTGCTTTACCCACAAATGGAATCCAATTTTCACTTTCAACTTCCTCCCCACTGTAAATATTTGGTTAAAATTAAGCCAACCTAAAGGAAATAAAATCACGAGATCCTCTCTTTTCCTTCCCATCTTCTCAGGTTCAGACCAGCTCAAACAAAGACCAAGAAGGAGTCTAAGCTGGAGTTCTTTGGCTTTGAAAACAAAGATGATCAAGAGGGTGTGGAGAGTTCAGAGGGTGCTATGGCAGGTGGCAGTAGCTACAAGATCAAGTACTTTGGCTTTGATGACATGAGCGAGAGTGACAGCGATGAAGAGACATCGCAGGCCAAAGAAAAGAAGGCCAAGAAGAAAGCTGCCGCTGCAACTGCTCTTAGCTCCAGTGTGGATAGTCCCCATACCAGTGACTCTCAGGACAGCCAAGCTAGCAGCAATACAGGTGCAGTGTTCCTTTACGCTACGGTGATATGACCTACAATGTCACAGAATTAACATCATACCTTAGTTTTTAGTGACATGGGGACTAATATTTAAATTTAAATTTACCAATTAATTCTCAAACTAGTGCCTTTTTCAATAATGGGGTAACCTGAATTGCACAATACGTTTTTACTTAGCAAGGCACATTTTATCAGCACTCTACACTAGCTGATATATGACAACTAATCCAGTTGCATTACACATTGATGCTAGTTTTTTTCTGCTTTCTCCAATAGATGCTTTTGATTTCTCTGATGACTCCAGCCCAGGTGGCACTGAGGGTTTGAAAGGGCGTGCTGGGAAGCCAAGTGATAAATCTAAGGAATTTGGCACTGGACTCAAGAAGATCTTTAGTGGACCCAAAAAGGTCTGGGGTCACACTAATGTTTGTCTGTGTCGGCTCGTGTTTTATTCTCTTTTATTTGGCATTGGCAATTTCTTTGAATGATTGTCTTTTAAACTATTTTTTAATTACATAGACGATGACATCAAGCAGCACGAATCGTTTAATTACAACCTCTTGGTCAGACTAATTCATTTTTATTACTCATACTTGATTAGTTGCCTTGGCCTGTCTTGATTTTTGCAGTGCTGTGCTTTAGTGTGAAGTGGCTTTGGCTTATTTGTGATCCATCCCCCTAATTCTCCTTTTTATTTTATATGATCTGGCATCCTGCATTTGTCATGTTATATAACAGAGCCACACGTCTTTTTTTAGGACATTATTTTTCTTTGCAGTGCAGGAGACTGTTGCACTCCTCATTGTCTTGTCTTATTTCAATCTATCATGATTGCACACTGCAGTATTTGTTCATTTTACAGTGCTAATTTATTGAACATTTGGTGACTGTTTTTTTTTTTGATGGTTTAGCTATTGGTCATTATTTACACATTGTTGGTACAACAGTTTCTCCTCAATGGCAGGTCACTGTTGGAAACTTATATAATACAAAAATCAATGTAAAAGGAGTCCCCAAAGTCATATCTGATGCTATTGTTTGTTTCAGTCCCCTGCTAAAGCTGTGTACAATGCTCGCCACTGGAACCAACCCGAGTCAGAAGAGATGCCCGTGCCACCTCTGTCTCGATCTCAGACGGCTCCAGTAAGATGTCACTTTCTCAATCATTAGTCTTGAATACAATAATGTTGATCATAGCACACTTTGTCATTTAGGGGGTTAGGTGGGGTTACTGCCAACAACTGTTGAGCAGAATGGCAGAATTCAATGTGTGTTTGTCTGGTTGAAGTATAATGCGCACTTAATGGCCACTTTGATATTCTTTGAAAGGTGTTTCCAATATTGTCCCCACTCTTCTATGTGATTGTGTTGTAAAAAAAATTACATCAGTTTCAAAACAATGCAGCCTTAAATAACAGAACTCCTAACTATACCCACAAGAATTACCTTTAAGCTGAACCATGACCGCTCTGACATAATGTTCACAAACATTGAACATAAAGCTCAGATTTTAGCAAAGGCGTTATATTAGATTTTACAGTTGTATGTTATAAACTGGCCTCTTAAATGTATATATTGATTGTCACTGAGAAATGTCAGAAATTCAGTGCATTGACGAAAACCATTGCCTCTGCTCACAATTAAATATACTTATTGGTATATTAATAGTTATAAAATTTTCCATTTGAGCTGAAATTAGAGCTGAAATTTACCTTCTGTAGCCCCATTTGGGGAGATAAAAATCTCTTTTGTGAATGATTATCATTGGTCGTTTCCTACATAGCCCATGTGGTACTTGTATGTCAGGCATAAGTATGGTATGTGTCAGATGAGTCATAGAATAAGTTAATTACAGTCTGGAAAATAGAATTTGAAAGTTGTTAACTTTTCACTCATCTGACATCCACGTTAACAACACTTATTAAGACTTGTGTGCTCGACAGACTGTTCAGCTGTGATAAATCTAAAGGACACATCATTAAACGGATTTTGTTACTCTGTGTATGAGCCCCATTGCTTTGCCTCTTTCTCCACAGGCCATTTTGTCAAGCAGCAGTAAGGACAGCAACTCCCATAAAGATGACGGTCTTTTCAAAGCCCCTCCGCCACCGCCCAAAGTCATTAAGTCAGAGACCATGCCCACACGACTCAACCAGGATATTGTCACAGCACTCAAATGCAGAAAGGAGGACAAGGAGGTGAGTCCAGTAGGAGTGAGATGTTTTTTTTCTCTGACTCCTTGTAAATGTACTACTACAAAGCAATGGCTTTTTTCCAGCTAGTTTGTGCTAGCTTTTCAAACAGTGTATTTGCTTTTGCTTTTTTGTTTAACGAGTTAATACCCTTTCTTGCACCAGTCTCACGCATTTTGTGCATGCCTTAAATGAACAGCATCCATTTTAGTCACGCCCACCAATCTTCACTGGAAACCCAGTGTAGGTCAGAAAGCACTTTTCATTTAAACCCTGCTACAGCGTCTGTCATTTGCAGATGGGCCTTTTGGCTCCAGATCAGACAGCTTCCCATGGATCGCTTACAGTAATATGGCTGCAGCTAAGCTGTCATTACAGGGTGTTTTAACCTCAGGTCCTGGGTCCATACACAGCATGACTGTTGACATCTACAAAGAGTGTCAACTGCTGATCAGGACTGCTCCACAGGATGAGCTGTTATTGATGAATGGGTATTTGCACAGTCAGCTGCCGTTCTAATGGAAAGGATGGAGCAGATCACAGCATTTCACAGTGTGAGAGTGGATGCGTGCATGCTGGATGTGTCAGTGGACATATGCACAGCATCCTGGTCAGGTTGAAGTTAACTCCACTCTTCTTTCACCAGCTGTACACGGTCGTGCAGCACGTGAAGCACTTCAATGATGTAGTGGAGTTTGGAGAGAATCAGGAGTTCACAGATGATTTTGAGTACCTGGAGACGGGGTTGAAGAGCAGTCAACCACTCAACACAAGATGCCTTAGGTAAGTGGAACAATATGCTATTAACAGTAAGTTTAAAAGCTTGTACACTTTTTTTTTGAGGGTCTACATCTGAGTTTTTTGGAAGCATAACATGACTAATTTGGTTGACCAGATGATACTTACCACTTGATACTTACCACTTAACATTAATAAAATAATGAGCTTCTGCATGAAAAACTGTTATAAAATAATTAGGATGTTGAAGAATTAAAGGAAATTGTAGTGAAAGAAAAACTCATCACCAGTAGAAATAAGACGGCCCTCTCACTTATGTGATTCAGTCTCTGGCTGATTTGTGGTTGCTGTTTCTTATCTCCTGCAATCATCTCTGCCAAACACCTTGTCTTGGAACAGTTGGTACTCAGTGAGATCAAAGAGTTTCACACTGTTGACATTTTTATTTCCACATGAAAATATTTCATTGCATTAAAGCATAACTCATCTGACTATTGGTTTTGGGACAGCTTTTGTAGAACCAAGGCTTTTGAAGCTGGATTGATATAAATTTCCTTACGCTGGTAGTAGAGACAAGGATTAGTCTCAGTCTTTAGATGGGTAAAGAGAAGAGGGTAAAAATGACAGGGAAGAATTACAAAATACAGTGTGGTAATGTTGGGACAATTGTTGATGTAGTTTGTAATGGCAAACATTTCTGTAACATCATCTTTTCTCCGCTCCAGTATAATCAGCCTGGCCACTCGGTGTGCCATGCCTAGCTTCAGGATGCACTTGCGGGCCAGAGGGAAAGTGGCACAGGTCTTCAAAATTCTCAGCGATGCTCCGCAGCACCCCGTTAGTAACACCGATACTTCTCACTTTTCCTCATATCTATGTAATGGTGCAATTTTGCCCAGAAGGTAGAAAAGGACTACTTTTGCATGTCCAAAACTTTCCTAGTGGTCAAGCAATTCAGTGCATTCACCATCATTCCTCACGTCACTGTTTTTTTATGTGACCTCCACAACTTTGTAAAAGCCGTTCTGTTTTGTTGTCAGAATCTTGCTTTGTGTACGGCTGCCCTGATGTACATTCTGAGCCGTGATCGTCTTAACATGGACCTGGACAGGGCCTGCTTAGAGCTAATGATCAAGCTGCTGGAGCTGGAACAGGAGGATTCAGGCCAAGAGGACCAACTGACAGCAAAGGAAGTGGCCAAAGTCAAGGAGAAGATTCGAAAGCTGTGTGAAACAGTGCACAACAGACACCTTGACTTGGAAAACATCACAGTGGGTTATCTCCAAGTTAAATATAGAATTAAATGTTCAAAAAATGACATTCAACATTGGCTATATCTGTGTTTGATCCAACTTGTTTTTTATGACATTTTACATTTTTATTACACCACCTTACACATTTTATCACATTAAATGGAGAAACACTGTCTCCTTGAACATTGAAGAATCAAACTAATGTAGTTTGACATTGGCCACAAACAAAGTATTCCCATGCTGTATTATCTTAACCCATACAAATTTACTTATCAAAGCGATTAAGAATATGACTGTCCAAACAAAAGTGATCCCTGATTTTGAAAGTTAATGTAAAAAATAATGACTATTGTTCCTGAGGCTCATTCTGTTGAACTTCACCAATGTTTGAATAGAATTTTTGTTTGACTCACAAATAAATTTAGGTAATAAAGCAATTCGTTTACACACACACACTGACTGCCTAAAATAGGTAGATGACTTTGAGTCCATATTACACACAGTGTTCTAACCAGCCCAACAATTGTCAGCCATTCAAGGCAATAGTCAAAGTGCCACAGAATGGTATCATTTCTCTATTCTTACTTCATGTTAAAGGCAGGTAGACAGCTGCATTAGTACTGCATTAAAAAATTTTCACATAAATTTAAGGGTATATACTAATACATATATGCATATGTATTTATATGTACATATAGACATGGTACAATTGGAAATAGCTTGACATATTATTTATGAACATTGCCATGAATCACACATTCACATTAAGACCTGATTTCATTGTAGAATCACAGGACACGCCAGTTAAGCATCTTAATTATGGATTGGCTGAAGATCTTTTCCCATCCAATAGCCCCGCTGAGAAATACCGGTATTAAATTAACAACGAAAATTATATAATCAATACAAATTGAACCATCACAAAACATCTGATAAGCAATTCTGAAAAAAGTAATTTATTCTTTTTAGAGTGCTTTTCCCAAATCCTAATTTGGTGCTCCTTTGCGAGCCATTAAATCCAACCTTTTGTTGCATCTTGAATGAGTTGTTGTTACTTGGATCACAGTGATTTCTTCCATCATGTTCTTTTCATATTTCCTTATTGTACAGTATTGAGCTTTAGAACAACTTGGATGTGCTTCTGTTGTCACGTCCACGGTACCATTTTTCCCAACTACCTAAGTACACAGTGTTTACACCACGTAAATCCATAATACTTTCTGTTAAATAACTGAACTGTATAAACTTGCGTTGTACTCAACACAAGGGCATCGTCTACTGAAAATTAACTTGATGGAAAATCGAGATCAATTCTATTACTTTTGTAGGCTCTGATTAGTCAACAATTTATAAGGATACAAAACATTATTTGTGTGTACTTGTCTAATTGCAGCTGAATCCTGCCCTGAATTCCACAATTCAGAGTGGGTTTCAGTAGCGCCTGCAAATGAGTCTAAAATGTCTGCTCAGTTGGTAGGGTGTTTGGCCATTAATCAAAAACAAATCCTAGCTAGTTAAGACATTACAAACAATTTGAGTGGGCATGTACTGCATCATATAACGATAATGTGCTGCGTTGTGTTGTAGACGGGCCACTTGGCAATGGAAACATTGCTTTCTCTAACCTCTAAGAGAGCTGGGGATTGGTTCAAAGAGGAACTTCGACTCCTGGGAGGTCTGGACCATATTGTAGACAAAGGTAGGTATGTGGGATTGCTGCTGTGCTCGTGTAAGAATATGTGCGTGGGTGTTCAAGTTTCAAGTCTTCCCTATGTGGGAGATTTTCTCATTTTGAGTCGTAGCCCTCGACCTTTATGTAACTGTCAGGCTGTGTGATAATCATGTATCTTTTGTGCACATGTGTATGTGTTCCTGCAGTTAAAGAGTGTGTGCAGAACCTGAGCCAAGAGGATGACAAGGAGAACCTCGTCGCCTCCTTATGGGGAGCTGAGAGATGTCTGAGAGTGCTTGAAAGTGTAAGTACTACTTAGTTGTACCTCATTGTATCTCATAACTGTCTCCCCTCATCAAAAGACTTATGTCATCGAAAGTCTCACCTTTTCCTTCCTGGCAGCTTTTCACCTTTTTTTTAAAATTACCTTTCTTGATTTACTGCTTGTGGTTCTCCTCCTCTAACAGGTGACAGTACAGAACCCCGAGAACCAGAGTTACTTGATTGCCTACAAAGACTCCCAACTCATTATCTCTTCTGCCAGGTGAGCACCAGATGCAGAACAGCTCTAATATTGACAGAGCAAACCTTGTTTAAATATTAGTTTATTTCGCTTAGTCTCATACTTGTTGTCACACCATTTTATCTGCAATAATCAGTGTCTTGAGTTATATTAAGGATCTGTTTATGGCTGTGTTTTCCTCATATTATTAGCATAGTGCAGGAATACTTCATATAAGTTTATTTTCCAGTGGTGTAAATAATACAGATAATTAGCCAGTTAAGATCAACAGTATTAATTTTATTATCAGCAAATTTGACTGAAATCTTTTACCATGCCTTATAACTAATTGATTAATTTTGTATTGGATACACAGCAGGAGTCAAAGCTGCTGTGTCATAAGACGCTCAGGGTCCCCTTGTTTGACTTATTTAATTACTGTGACAATCTAATTTCTGTTCTGTCTTGTTTAATCATTATGCTCTACGTCTCTTTTCTTCACCTTGCCACCTCTGTTTCCCTTCCTCCTCATTTAAAAAACCTGGGTTCCTTTTCCATCCATTATTCTCCAATCGTACTTGTTGCCCTCCCTCTTCTGTCCGCCCCTTCTACTTTCTCCAGAGCGTTGCGGTACTGTGAGGATATGATCCAGCGCTACAGCAGAGCACTGAACAACAGCTCCCTGTCATCATCGGGTGCTACATTGCCTCACTGCAGCTTCAGTAATGTGGGCAAGGCAGTAGAGGACTGTATGAGGGCTATTATAGGAGTGCTCCTCAACCTCACCCATGACAATGGTATCAGTGATCTAATCATTTAAGATCTAAAAACACACGTTGTAGCTTAGTTTTGGAGACTTGTATGAGAAGAGGTGAATAACCTCTACTTCTGTCTGCAGAGTGGGGAAGCACCAAGACAGGTGAGCAGGAGCAGCTGATAGTGACAGCTCTGAATTGTGTCCTGCGAGTCCCGCGCTACATCCCGCAAGAACAGCGCTTCGACGTGCGAGTACTGGTAAGAGCAAAGCAAAGCAAAGCAAAGCAACCCCACAAATAAAAAATGGCAGCTGTTATTGAATATGAAGGTCAAAGCATTGTTTACCAACACGTGTTTGCTTTGTCTCTCTCTATGTCCCTATGCACAACTGTACATATGTTCTTGTGTGTTCTGTTCTGTGTTCCAGGGCCTGGGTCTTCTAATTAACCTTGTGGAGTACAGTGCCAGGAACCGCCACAGTCTGGTGGACATGGACTACAGTGTCACAGACTCCTGTCTGGAAGACAGCCTGATGCAGCCTGCTGATCCAACACAACCAGAGTCAGCGGAAGAGTCAGCACTAACATGCACAGCTGAGGCCCATGGTGATGCAACTGATAAGCCCACGGCCGGTGCTTTGGCTGCCCTGGTGAAGGTAAGAATTCTACCATTTGTATTGTTTGACAAAGTAAAGCAGCTGTTACTATACACTCGCTAAAAAACAATTCTGCAAAAATCAGTTGTTCATGAAAAACCTGTCACGTGAAGAGGTGAGCTCGTTTTTGACCTCCTTCGTCAGATAGTAATTTTTTTATTCGGACGTTGATGGTTTATTTATAAAGAATGTGAATGATGCTATATCACTGTCACCATTTCAGATTTCCTTCTGTTCTGCGTAGCCTCACTACACAGCCATAAGTTTCAGTCTGCTTCAATGTGTTAAATGCATGAACCCAGAAATACAGAATGTGAGTGCAACTAAGTTTAACACTAAATACACACGCAGCTGCAGCTGATGCTAATTATGGGTCTGCGAGGGGAGCAGGCCCATATTACTATTCATCCAAACTTATTTGCACTTTATTATTGATAGTATCTTGCCCGACAGTTTGATTAAAGTGCACAAACCTTTCTAAAAGCATGACAAGGCCTTTTGGGACTGAATTAATGAAGAGCCTTGAAATGCCCTTTTACTGTTAAGACTCAAAGTGTTGATTTACTTTATTTGATATACACACTTGATTTCTGACATTGCCAAAAAAGGATACCATGACTCACATTTATTTTTTCACAGCACCTTTTCATTCTCTATAAATTATTTAAAAGCTGCTGCATGGCAAGGCTGTGCATACGTTTGTGAATGGATTCCACATCTCCTTTGTGTCCCATTTACGACGTAGCTCTTTCTGGAGCGAGAGCGCGCCGCCATCCTAGCTGAGGCCAAGACTGACGACCTCATCAGCGAGGCACCAAAGCCGGCACTGGACCAGAGCGGAGAGTGGCAGGAGACATCAGGAGAGATCCAGTGGGTGGCAGCTGAAAACAATGACAGCCAAAATGAAAAGAAAGACAGTGAGAAGAAAGAGGAGGAGGATGAAGAGTTGGACCTAAATAAAGGTAAATGGTGTGCGTATGTGTGTGCACGAGCCTTTGGTCATCTGAAAGCTTTGTAGTTCTTACTAATTTATCCAGGTCACTTAACTTGTTTTTGTTTAGGTGCCTGCTGATGTAACCACCAGAATTCATAGTAAATTTATAGAAACTAAAAGCACAATAGAACACTTTGTGGTTGATATGTGCCAAGAATGTTTTAATCGATGATCCGCAAACTCCTAAGCCTGTACATCAGTATGTATGTAGAGTACAGTTCAGGTCAAACAAATCCTAAGCAAAACATCATTATTTACTTTTTCTTTCCCTTTTTCTGTTCGTGTGTATATTAAAATTTCAGCAGATTTACAAAGTTTATTTGAAGGTTTTACCTTCATTTTGTAGACAGTTATGTAACTAGGTAGTGAATTAAAGTTGGAAAGCCTTTCTCATAGGATTTCTGTCAAGCCAAAATCTATTTGGCAGTTTTTAATCAAAGCTTCAAACCCTTGCACTCTGCAGTGTTTCTAATAGCCTAATATCTTATCTCATTCTGTCTCTTTCCTTGTGTTTGTGCGTTTTTGTTTTTGTTCTCCTGTAGCTCTGCAGCATGCAGGCAAACATATGGAGGATAGCATTGTTGCTTCTTACACTGCTCTGCTGCTGGGCTGCCTCTGTCAGGGCAGCCAGGTGAGAATAACACACAAACACAAGCAGCCACTGTTGATAATGACCATTTAGGATTATCTTGAATTGTTTATCATTCTTTATCCCCCAGATCAATGTGACTACTGTGAGAGAGCATCTACCTAAAGGGGATTTCTCCATCATGACAGAAATGCTGAAGAAGTTTTTGAGTTTCATGAACCTCACTGTGAGTGTCCTCTTCTTTTCTTTGGTGTCTTCTCTCCATATATTGAGTTTCTCCAAGAAAAACCAAGATGTGGAAGAAACTATTCTAGGAAAGGATAGATGAGTCGAAATGTTTGAAAAGGAAAAATTTGAAAAGACTGTCTGATATGTGTGCTAGAATGTCTCATCAGTCACTTCTTCATTGCTGTAAAACCTCTGGCATAAGTTCTTGGAGGAGATTGCTTATCTAAAACAGAAGAAATAAACTGTATATGTTTAGAATGTCTCAATCAGTTAAATGTGATTATTTGACAAGAGAGCCGGGTAATACAAGCAGAAATGTATAATTAATTCATGAATACTAAAAATGAATGTTACAATCACAGATGTGCATTTTACAGCAGCTTTGAATATGACTTACTCTGTCAGAACTGAGCATTGCAGCCATCTGCTTCTATAAATAGCACTTTTTCAAGTGAACAGAAGCTAAAATGTCCTTCAAGGAAGAAAATCTTCATTATCAGTGCTACACACAGCCACACTCAGTCTTGTCTTGTTTCTCTCCTTTTGCCTCCAAACAGTGTGCAATGGGCACCACAGGACAGAAGTCCATCTCGCGGGTCATAGACTACCTGGAGCACTGTTAGCAAATAGCCAGACGGCCAACTCGCATTCTGACTGCACATTAAAGGATCCCAGGACATTCTGGTGCACTCTATTCACCAGGAGCCACCAAGGGGCGCTGGAGTCTCGGCAGCATTCCCTTGGCTTCAGTCGGTTGCCCAGCTCGCGATGACTCAAAATTTTACCTATAAAGGCATACATACACTGATGTGCATGTAAACACATACACGTGAACACAAATACAAAGTTTCAGCAGCTTCTGGAGCACAGCCTGAACCAAAGCCCCAGCGTGCTAACGGACATGATGCATGGACGAGTCCCATTCAGATACGTACAGTCAGATTATCTTTGAACTTCCTAGTTTCATCCTCAGGTAGCTGGGAGTCAGACAGGCTAAATCTTGGAATGTTGGATTTGACAGAGGGATGGACTCTTGACAGACCTCTTCTCAAAGTTCCCAGGAGCTCGAGGCCGTTGGGTTTCGATTCCTGGGCGCTGTAGCAAGGCTTAGAGAGTGAACCTCTGAATCAAATTTTATGGATCATTACATTTTAATTTCAGCGTGCCTGCATCTTAGCCAAGAGTGAAATCATTGATTAACATGAAAACATGGATCATTTCAGTGGATGTCAGAACGTTGTGTTTATGTAAACCTGTGTTGTATTATTTGAATGCATACATCCTTATAACAGCGTTTGCTATCGGCTTGAGATGAATGCTAAGGGAAGGCCTGTGTTTTTAATCTTAGAATATTCTGTTGGAATTGTGCCCGTTAATTTTATAAGCTCAAAGTGCATGGGCATTCTAGGATTTTCTTAATTTTATTTTATCTTTATTTTTTTCAGGGAATTTTTACCCCCAAATAATGAATTGTAGAAATCAGCAGGCATGACATAGCAACTCTGACTGTCTCTCTCCGACTGATAATGGCACTCGGAAATGACCTTCCATTATCAATTTGGACAGTTTAGTTTTTAAGTATTTAAATTTAAGTAAACTTTTGCATTTAAATTGGTTTAGCAGATGTGATTGCTTAATTTCTTCTTTTTAATTAGCAGTGATATTTTTTTTTTTTTAATGTATTTATTTTAATCCTTTTTCTTTCTCCTTGTGTAAATTCAATCTTTACCCAATGAGATGTGACATGCCACTTCATTCTAAATGTTTCCTTTTACGCCTTGTTAGAATATTTTCAGGGTCTGTGGCAGGACTTTGTATATGACAACCTGAATTTTGTCTTCAGCCTTTCTGAAAATGTCATCAGGACTATTACTGCATTTAAAAGCTTAGGAAAAGAAATTATACTCATGGGAAGTTTCGTTGGCTTCATGATTCTGTATGTCCAGTCACCTCTAGCTGTCTTTGCATCACGTGTTGATTTATTTATTCTTTTTGTGGTGTAATTTTACCTGTAACAATGCATCTGAACCTTTGAAACATGTCTTTGTAAGCAGCAACGTCTAGCCCTGCTTACATGTACGATCACTGATTGAATGACAGCCATACCTGTATAAGCAGAATAGTTTTATCTGGTTTGTAGGGCTTCAGTGAACATCACTGTATGTGTTTACTGTTAACTTCTTTGCAAAATCTGGTCTCGAATGATATTTTACAATGTAAATACACCTGTAAATAGTGGTTAATGGACATTTAAAATGCTTAGACTACTTTTTCCCGAAGCTGATATTTTTATTTTATACAATATTTCCGAGTTGTCATTTGGAAAAACAAAAATCATAGGAAGAGAAAAAAAAATGTTTGTACTCCTTTCAAGGACATTGTCTTTGGTTATATGTAAATAGTTGTATCTCAAAAAGAAAAAAAATTGCTACTTTCAGTACACTCCCGTTGTGTTTTATCTTTGTTCAGCGGCGTGAAGGATGCATTCGGTTTTTGCAGACTCGTTCGTCGGACGTTTATGCACACACAGCTCTGGAAGGTAATCACTTAACCAAAGAGAAGTGAGGTTGAGTTTTGTTGTGGTTTCATCCGTGTAGCAGTCACTGAATGCCTTTTGGCTTGTTTTTGTTTCCATATCCCCATGGGTGTATAAGTGAACACTCAGAGAGAGAGAAAGAGAGAGAGTGTACGTGTGCAAGCTGTGTCTCTGTGCAACTTTCTGGGATGGAGTGAGTGCTTTGTATACTTAACAGCACTCGGGCAGTGACAGGTTGTGGACACGGTGGCTTGGCTTGACTGACTACGGCATAATGGAAACAAAGGATTCTTGTTGCTGTTGCTACCGGAGAGCCACACTTACAAATAGCGAGGGGAGCTCTGGGAACGAAGTGAAACGCTATCTGGCAGCCCTAATTCCATGCAGACGACAGATGGGTCAACCATGATGCAACAGCACAGGTGAACCATGTATCTAAATTATCACAACTTGGGAGGATGAGACAATGACCAGAATGAGGACGGAGAACACACGTTTGAGTACTGTGTATGTGTACCCAAAACTCTCATTGCTTCTTTAAAGTGAAACTCAATTACAAAATGTCATGATTTCCATTGATGTGTCTAATTAGTCACTGACATTGATCAGTTCAAGCATTATGGATACACACTGGAGAGTATCCATGTTATCCTACCATGAAATGTCTATGTAATGTCAAGTAGCTGAGAGAGGGTTGAGTGTAACATATACATGCAGGCTGTTCCAACGAAAAAAAAAGAACCTAAAGAAATGAAATTGCATCATATGAATCGAATTGAAAATGCTGGAATGTGAATGTAAGAAAGCACTGTTTGCCTTAATTGTGTCATTGACTGCGCAGGGATCCATAAGAGTCCATTCGAAGGCCCATGGACCCAAGCAGCTGTTTTTTCCCCTCTTTTGTGCATTGCTACAGTTTGAATAGAGTAGACTTTTCTACCTCTGGGCATTAAATTTTTTAAACACTTGCACTCCAGAAATGCGAAGCTGATATATGAAGAATTGCATCACCTACATATCAGAAGTGATGGGATCCTTCAAATATTCAGTGTTTATACATCTGTATGGTTAGGAGTGAGGATATGTAGCCTGAACTTGCAGTTACAAGGCCATATTTGCATGGTGAGGAAAAGCGTGGAATGGCATTGCTGCGGTTGTAATATAGGGGTGGGAATATGAGAAAATGAGAGTGAAGCGTGGAGAAGGCAGAATGAAAACATGTTAGCCCACGTGTAGTAATGTCTTTATGTCCCCGAGCCTAATATATAGATAGGATTGGGCTGTGGCGCTACATTAAGATTCATTAAGATCTACATTAAGATCTGATGCGTCCCCTCTGTGTTGTACCTCACACAGCTCTGCGACTGTAGACTGTCACATCAGAGGCGGAACACGGCGGCGACGGGGACGAGGGCAAACGTGAAGACGATCAGATTTTCCTGTGGGTTAACGAGATTGAAACGATGGTCGGGCGGTTGAGGAGACGGATGCAGAGCGCTAGGGGATTAATGTTTCCCCACCTGTCAATCAGCAGCCTTCCCATGAAGCTACATAGCCTACGGCGGAGTCTGAAAGTGAATTTACAGCTTCCAGCATCCATCCGTTCATCTGCCTCTCTCTCCCCCTGAGTTGTTTCCAAATCTCTCGGTCTTGTCTGGACTCATTTGTCTTTTCAGTCCGGGTGTTGTCTTTTTTACTTTACTGCCCTTTCTGCTTGTCTCTCTCTTTTGTGCGTCAGAGGATTTAGACCAGCAGTGATATCTGTTACCCTGTGAGTGTGTGTGTGTCACGTGATGCTTTTATGCATGGTAGGCCTGCAGTGAAGCTGCTGTTTCTGTTTGTTTGTCTGTCCATCCACCTGCTGTTTCCTACAAAAGCAGAATTACAAGATCGAGTGCCACTAGGTGGTGTGAGTAGTCTGACCACACTGCCTGGATGGTTGCAGTGCTAAACACACATGCACACACACTGGGATCTTCTCAGTGGAGTTGCCTACTGATTTTCCCCCTGAAGCTCAGAGTTCCACCATCTTTAGACAGATAAACACCTATGTCGGTGCAGACAGGAACAGACGTCCCTCTTTTCTTCCAACACATTCAATTTGGCTCTCAAAGCAGATTTTCTAAGTAAACGGGCTGATTTTGGCGTGAAATCTCAAGACCACAGGCAACCGTGCTATCAGCGCTGTGAACTTGATGAAAAAACTCCGCACTTGACCGCACTGCCGGGGTGGTGAGAGAGCCGGCGTTCACCCATTTGTTTACAAGGCAAAGATTATTTTGCAAAGGATTTATTCCCGCTGTTTGCCTGCCAGTGCTGCCTGATTCTGCTGTCACAGCAGACTGTGCTTTGGCCCTAAATGGATGCTTTCACTGTTGTTTACATTCACACACACACACACACACACACACGTGAACACGCTTGCACGTATACACACAGGCACCCAGGCATATGAAAAAGCACACACTGCTCTATAAACATCTCGCAATAAAAGCAGTGAGCAAAGACACAATGATAGGCGGTCGTACACACACACACACACGAACAATCACACAAATGTACACACACACACCATGCTAGAAACAAATGAAATAGTCTAACCTGGTCAAACTTTGTTGTATCAAACACATAAATCATGATGAAGTTGAATAAGAGAATATTCTGAACTGACCGTCCAACTTTAAAGTAATTACACAAACTTCATTTTGAGCTCGTTTAGCGATGAATCATTAGGAATCGAAGCTAAAAATCGCTTGAACTCAGCTGAGCTCCCTTCAGGATTTAATGTCTACCAACCAACGAGGCCTTAAAAACAGCTGGATGCCGTTTGTCTGGCCTTGTTTGTCGTATCCCGAGTGTGAGGCAAATGGACCGTGTGACGATCAAACGTGGTAGAACTGCAGTAAATCAAGTGTAATAAGATAAAAAAAAACATCCAAGATAAGGATTATAGGATTATTTCTGCTGCAGGAGATCGTTGGCCAAAACAACTGGAACATAACCACGGTTATCCAACAAAAAAATAAAACTAACACGGCAAATTCAGCAGCCGGCCCGGTGATGAGTCCAATATGAGTTTCCTGTCCGTCGTCCATTTTTCTCAATGTGTTCCAGCTAAAACAAACGGACGGACTTCTTCATGGAGACCGTTTACCCGGAGGAGATTGTAATAACCGAGTGCTGAGCGGTTGCTGGATAATTGTCTTGAATGAGAAAATGAGGCGGCCTGGTCCTCTAGCCAGATGTGGAGACTTTATTGAATGGCGGTTTTGCAGTGTATCTCCTCGTGTTTAATCTAACCTCTTAAATCATTGAGTGGCAGGGCAGAAAGACTCCAGTCCATCTGGATTCCTCTGTGTGCGTGA
>OMNV01016210.1:0-23033 GCA_900303265.1 Brotula barbata | reverse complement strand
CGCTCCCCCCCATCAACCCCCGCCCCCACCAATCCTACCTCAGGCTGTTCATCTCTAATGAAAGAGAAGATAACGCCCAGACAGTCAGGATCACACACTAAGATGCCTGCCCTACATAGTGCCTTTTCTTCCACCAAATACTTCACAAGATGTCACTGACATTATTTAAAGTGATTACATTTAGCAGAAGTGAATGTCATGGAACAACACAATTACTCTCATGGCAAATTTACTCCTTTTGACAATCTCCCCTACAGGTTCCTCCCACCTCGTCCCATCACTGCACACAGACACGCCCACCACATTTGGTTTTGAATCTTTTTTTTTTTTTTTTTACACACGGATGAACAAAAAAATGTCCTGTCATCCATACCGTGAAACTTATACATGTGAAAACAAAGACGACGATGGCTTATGTTTCAACCCAAGAGGAAACATCTGCTGTCAGGCACATTCATTTCAATGAGAAATATAAGGACACAGGCACTTGCTGCATCACCGTGTGTTTACAGTACGTTCACACTCTCAGATGATCGTCACTATAACCAAAAATGACAATGCAATCTAACCAATACGGCTGGCTTCTGTTTCTCACTATATGTCAGTGTGCGTCATATAAATTTGATCGTTTCTGGAGCGGAGTCGTAGCAAAATCAGTTTAATGCATATCAGAGGCATCAACCTAAATAGACATCTATTAGCACTCACACGCACTGACAAATAATTGAGATTTTTTTTTTTTTTTTTTTTTACGCAAGGACGTGCACAGCCTGAAGCCAGCGCTTAATTGCACCAGCTATCATTACACGGAAAATCAACAATTTTAAAAATACACCGAACATCTTTCATCTTCGCCCGCCTCTAATCGCACCAGTAAGAGCCGTCTGGAAGGGAGCTTGATGTAGTCAAACTATCTAAACAGCGCCAGCGGGTGCCTCACAATCAGCACCACTGATGCAGATACTTTTGGACACGGCAGAGTGCTGCAACACTGTCTCGCGCTGCTGCCATCATCTCACCATCTCATCTCTGATAGGGGATCTCAGATGTGACCTATGTGGCATGCTTGCCTCTTTTGCCCATGGTGAACAACAGACAAATGAACCAGAATGGCAGACACCGACACAGAACGCCGCCATTCCCCACTGTGTTCGGTTCTGCGTGTTTTTTGAAAAGACAAGCGAAGACCGGTGCAGAAACTAAACTGTTACGCGTCATTGTCTTTGTGGAACAGTAAGGATGTACTTGTCTCCTCCTTCCCAAGTGAAGTGCTGCCCTCAGCCCTCGGGGAAATGATATAATGAAGATCTCTATGCCTGCAGCCTGTCTCATTTCAATTGTAAACGCTGCACACACCCTGCACTTTGGACCAGTGATGGTAGCATTAGAGACTGCGCTCGGAATATGACAGTCCATCATGTCCGCACAATGAGCCTCCGCACTTTTTACACCGACCCGCTCTACATTCTTCTTTTATTTTACTCATGCATTACGTTTGCTTTTAATTACTTTCCTAACTTGGTTTTTTAAAAATTTCCTTCACATTTTCTTGAATGTCTTTAAACCGGTGTCTCGTATAATATTGAAATAATAATAACAATAATAGTAGTAATAATAAAAATAATAGTACAATTTGAAAATTTGAAGATAGTAAAAATGGTCATAAAGAATGAGTGACATGATGGGCGAGAGGTCAACCCACATTTGAAGCAAGAAACGCTAGCAAACACCCAATTTACACAGACTGGCCCAACCTCTTAGCCTTAATATTGACAAATGCATAACAGCAGTGTCAAGTGCTCAAGGGTGATGTACTTTTTTCCTGATGCGGCGCTCCCTTGAGTACAGTGCAGGAACACATTCTCTTCAAACAATCCCAATGACAGCCAAATAGCCTGCTTGTCGCTTGTAAAAAACCTTCTAATGATGCGTGTCGAGGGAGCGCCCTGCCTTCTTGTAGCAGACGACTCCCCTGTGTACGAGGAAAGCAGAGGGAAAAATAATCATGTTTCCCGAATCGTTCCTCCTCATGAAAACCATCGACATCTAAACAGCATCTAAACAAACCTCCTCTCAGGATTTCTCTGATTTTGTTTATCCGGCTTTTCTGATCTGCAGAGTCAACATTCATTACAATAACCATTAAATTTTCATTTTCAAACAGTATTTCCACCTATGCGTAGACTTGAATTTGTTTTGGGGAAATATTGGACATGATAGGTACATGAGTGGAAGCGCATAGGTCTTCCTGCCTTTGCATAACAGCAGCACAGAAGAAAGTGTTCCCTCTGCATACATTTAGAGTTTTTTATGTTATAATTAGAATAAAATTGATAGGAATTTGAAGCTGGATGCCTGGGATTTGGAGAAAAATGCAAAAATATCCCCCACGTACGGCTAATATTCAAAGCTCGAGCTCTGGCCAATGTTAGGCTGCATATTTGAAAATGCTCCGAGCTAATCACGGACATGACTATTACAATCTCTTTATTTATTGAAGGAACATCATTTTATCTAATCTAGTCTTTTATCCAATTTGTACAGAGATGTGCTGCCGCTGTGTCTTCATTCCACTTTGTTATCCACCTAAACTAACCCCAATTAGTATAATGAGTAACCGTCATCATGGTTATTTAAGGAAACGTACTGAATTATATAAAACGATAATTTACAAAGCAATGGACCGGCGAATAAGATCATTAGAGAAGCGATAAAATAGCATCTGGTTCTTGAGGGAGCACGGTAGTTCATTGTCAGATCACAGAGCTTCTATTAAAAACATATCTTTTTCATGTTCACTGAGCAGATGACAGTGCGGCCAATGAGAGAGCAGGAGGCTCTGTGTCTTAATGCCAAGAAAGTGGGAGTGCTAACGGGCCCTGATTAGCTCCGTTTATCTCTAATTAATTACCTTTACCTAATTAGATGCTCTGTTTCAACTAGACATGGAGTCAAGTAGACTAGATTATTAGTGTGCTCATTGGGCCTTTATAAAGGGCTGAAATTAATGTTACGTGCAAAAGAATCCGCTGTTTTAATTGCAGAGGTGTTGCCTTATGGCTACACTTCATCATCCACTGGCTCCCCAAGATTATTAGCAGGGATTCATACAAAGGGACTATTCTGTGAACTGCACCATTGCAACAGCTCATTAGTTAGGCTTGTTATTGTATTATTTATTACATTTGGCCTTCCCCCATTGCCCATATTGATTCATAGGCCCCCTCTTCTCCTTGGCAGTTAGTGAGTCTAATTTCAAAGCCTGTTTTCACAGAACACCACAAGCCATAAACACAGAAAATAAGTGGGTTTTCCCACTTGCCTGCCTTTTATGAAGAAAGCCCCAATACATTTCCAAATAGCTTTCCTTAATAAACACCGAAAACATAGCAAATTATTGCACGTGGAGTGATCAAATTAATTTCATCAATACAAACATAATATTGATAAAATTAGACGTCTAAAACCCCTGTGTGGTTTTTGAGGTGCATTATTTACAGATAGGAAATGTGGAAGACAGCATTGGTTCACATTCTGAGCTTCAGTAAGGTTATTCTCCTACAAACCTATATGGCACTGGTAGTCTATGATGTCATTGAAACATACAGTTTATTATACAGACACTCAAAATCAGCCGATATGAACATTTTGAACAACAAATCACTTTTGATTCCGTAAACATCCAGTAAGTCATAAATAAATGGGAGAATGTGGAGGGTGTTTTCTTTAGTTTCATCTTCAATTAAGTGTCCTGAATGTGAAGGAGCTTCACATGAATATAACATTAACAGGCAACAACATCCTCACAGTTACCGTATAAAATAACATGGTTCCAATTGGTTCCATGGTTCCAATTCCCCATTACAGTATATATATGGGAATTTCCTCAATATACTGTACAACAAAAATTCCAGCTGGAGCTCTACAACAATTTGGAAATATTTCCTTTGTTGTACATTTTTGGTCACTTCAGGGAAGAAGAAAAAAAATGTGACTCTGAATTTAACTATGTTATCTTTGGTATCTGTGACCTGAATCTTTTTTTGTTTGTTTGTTTGTTTTTCTTTAGTTCTATCAATCTCATCTATCAAATTAAAAAAACATCACCACAACAAAAGGATGAGTCACTGTACAAACGATGTGTGTGACGCAGAAAAAAGCCTTTTTATTGGCCCAGACAGTTGCCGAATAAGGAAATAAATAAATTCGTAAAAATTCAGTTCAGTTGCCAGTGTTGCTCTTGTCATTTCTTTGTCCGTTTTTTCCCCCTCTCATCCAAACGTCTTGTTGATTTGAGGGAAACGCCAGGCTGACAGCTTTAGGAAGCTCCACGTCCCGGCAGAGGAGAAGATAATGCAGTGAGCGAGACATAGATGGAGAGACAGAGCCTGAGGGAAGCGGTCTACTGGACATGCATATGGTCCTCTCTTGGTTAGCTTCTTCATCGCTTCCTCCTCACCACTTATGGCCCCTTGCAACCCGGTCTTAAGGCACCTTTGCCAATAAGAATGGGCAAGGCTGCTTTAACCAAGCATGCACAAGGGCACTGACCTGGAAACGTGGCTCAACCTAGCAGACCCACTCCCGAGCCCCTGCTGGATTTGAGTGGCTGGGAGAACATGAAGGCCCCTCCCACATCATACCACATGGACCATTACACCAGATTTACTGTCAGTGTTGTTACTGCCCTACAATACACGTGGAAATCTAAATAAGTACGAATTGATCAAAATGTCACCGTCACACATTTGGAAAGCTTCAAAACCGTCCTGAGTCAGGAGTCTTTGTCTGAGCGCTCCGCTGTAATCGTCTCTAGTTGGCTGTGATGGATATATTAAGGCAGAAAGTTTAAACTGCACCCCCTTCACCGCTTTATTTCATCACACATCTTTAAGATATCACACAATGTGACAATCCTCTAACAAGCACCACTCAGCGATAGCCCATCGCGTAACAACTACGAAATTTCTCCTGCCATGTTTGTTCAATGGATCATAATGAGCGAAATTAACAAAGTTGACGTGACGCTCTCCGACATCATCCGTCACAACTCTACGGGCTCTTCAACCGGCTCGTCGTATTCCCGATGGCTTTACTTTCTTAAAAGTGCAGCAGGTATTTTTAATGTGCGATGAAAGGCTCATCTTCACAGCGAGCTTGAAACGTGAGGGACATGTGACGACTGGGATGCGACCTCCTGTCTCGGAGGAGATGAGACGGGGAATCAAGCATCATTTTGAGATACGGAGAGGCGCTTTAAGCTGAAGCGTGGAACTTGTGTGACATTTAGAAACAATTATATTCCATTGATGTGTGATGGTGAAATCGGGACTTCTCATTTTAGACATTTAACGTTTCAAGTATTCTGACATCTGCGACTGAAGACAAAAGATTGTATTGTACTCACACTGTTTAATGGCAGACGTTGCGTTAGTTTGTCTCACAGCTGTGATGTAACAAATGGCAAACGTGACCTAAATTTGTTCTATATTGGCAACTGATGTTATGTTTTTCATCCTATTATGATATACGGTGCATATGTACGACAACACGTCAAAGATTTGATCTTCCGATTGTGGTGTTGTTGTCATAGATTGTGTGGGCCTAATGGAAATACATCAAAATTTCTGATGCGTCACAGGGCCTTAAAAACACGTCCTGACCTCCGGCCACGTCTGCGACGTTACCGCGCAGAAGCTTGATCATCTGTTTTTGTGCCATAACTTCTTTAAAGCCGACAAAAAGTTGTTTAAAGGTCCACGGCCAGACAAAGGTCACTCAGCCAAGAGCACGGAGAACATTCTCTCACTCCCCATCCCGTTTCTTTAGAAGTGTGGGCGGAGCACGGCGGTGTCTCTCACACTCTCTCTCCCTGACACACTCCCGCCGCACTGCTGTCCTCAGCATCTCTGTGGGGCGGTGACTAATTGCCCCCGTAAATCACTGCGCGGGCCGCACGATCCTCCGTTTATTTTTCCTGACAGTAATTTAGTGCTTGCTCTTTTACACACTTGTCATCGCGTGTTTTTCCTCACATTAGAGGCTGCTGGAAAAAGGACGGTAATTAACGGTGCGACGTGCGCTCGCCATGGCTCTTTCATCATAGTGTGATAATTGTGCTCCTTGTCTGTCACAGTAACCTCTCAGTTTCCCCTGGAACTTCCTCGCCGCTATTTGTCAACCCTGAGAAATAGGAGGATTCGGGGGCCGGGCTGCAATTCGGCTCGCGTCGCTGCCGGTTTTCCTATTGGTATCGGGACTAGGTCATTTATATTTCACACAAAACTTGTCAAAAATATTAGCTTTATCCTGCACAGGAAGATAAAAGATATATGGTAAACACACCTGAGTGCTTGATCGCTTCGGAGTTCCGCACCCTCCTCTGCTTTTTAGTACCTTATTCTTTCTTATCCCTGAAAGAGTGGAGGTCGCAAAGGAGTTGGCAGGGACAGCCTAATAAACAGCGCCTCCATTCATAGTGCTGAGATGCAAAAGCCAGGACAGTGGGGATGCACAGAACAGCTGAGACCATAGAAAATCCATTCAATGAACTAATGTATTTGTAGGAAAACCCAGTTCACTCAACCCTTTAGAATTTGCCGTGGAATAATACAGTGTATATGCTGTAGCACATGTCATATTCTATTTTTATCAGCTGTGGGCAGGTGATTCACTGTCTACCTTGTTATCCTCTGCGGTTCCATGCTGGGGATGCACAGTATCCATCACCCATAACCTGCACCCCAGAGGTTAAGTCATCAATAACTTTGCTGCTGAAAATATTGCAGAGGACTTCGGGTTTGCCTAAGGTCCTTTGACTGGCTGTCCACGTCCCACTCCGTGTCCCCCTGCTCCCGTACACCCCCTCTCCAACTTCTCCTGGATTTTTAATATCTTTATTCTCCTGTCACAGACAGGGGCTAATGGGATGTGTGGTCAAGATTTCAGGATCCATCACTGGCTTGCTGAAGAATTAGCATGGGCCCCATGCATCACCTGCCAGAGCTGTCAGGCCTGCTGTCTACCGCGCTTCATTATAGCATTGGCACTGTGCTGCCTGTCTCCCCTCTGTGCCTGCTTCTCCCCAGCCAGAAACCTCAGCTGAAAACAGGCCCTACCACGCCCCTCAATGTCAGCCCTGGTCACCAGCTACTAAATTAGGATACACTGTCGTGCTTTTAAAAATTAGGGACCGGAGCGGACGTACCTCGTGTCGGCCGAGGATGCTCCGAGACAAGCGGCGCTCCCTCCCTCCTCTTATCCTTTCACTCCTCCTTCTCTCAGCAACATAGCTGTAAGTGTTTATCTTTTTTCTTTTTTTTTTTTGTATCAGGAGTAAAAACTCTTAAAAAAAAACTATTAAGCTAATTAAGCATCATTTGGCCCCTGTCGTGGTGAGGGAACTGTTTGATTACTCATATCCCTCCGGTTGTGAGTAGGGGGTACTGCTCTCATTTTTTGGTGGCTAACCCCCATGTGCCTCATTCAGAGCCTGGACCCAGAAACCCCCCCGAGAGCCATTCTTTATGTCTCCTCTGCAGCACAGATTAGAGCGGCAGAGCTAAGAAGGTCACAGTGAAAATGAAGAGAGCAAAGCAGGACTACAGCTGGGGACCCTGCCCCAGTCCTTTTCCTCTCCCTCTTATTAGCAAATCAAAGCTGCCTCCAGAAAGATTCACACTCCTCACCTGATTTTGTCCTTTTCCGCTAATCACATAGCCACTTTGCCTTGACTGACAGTTTTCTTTATAATTGGCCCATGATCTGGCAAGGATCTAATAACCAGAAAATCCCCTTTGAGGGTCCGCCGGGCTTGGCGACCTGTCTACACACACACTCCCTCCACCATCCCCCTAACACCATCTGCAAGGGCCGTTGCCATGCCACACTGTTTGTGCACGACAGCAGCGCGCTAATCTTAACGTTCAATAATGGTGTGAATATTCAATGAGCAGCCTAGGCGGAGGATCCACAGTAGCACACTCTAATTACTGTTCATTTGCCAGAGTATCAAAGCCTAATTACTGTTCATTTTAATGCTCCAGAGAGAAGGCAGAAGAGTCGAGGCAGGGTTAGAAGAAGACGCCCTCCAGAGATCAGTCAGTCAGTCTTTATCCGTCTCCGTCTCCGATTCGTCGGATCTCGACTCCGGCGAGTTCATTGTCTTTGTGCGCGCAAGTTGCCGGCGTCTGTGCACGTCGGCGCGTGTTTGTACGCCTGCGTCTGTGTGTTTTAGCGTGCAAGTAAACAGTCAAAATGTTTTCAAACAAACACGTTAATCAATCACGGAGACGACGCAGACACGAGAAGTAAAAAAAAAGGAAAAAAGAAAAGAAAAGAAAGGGACAACACAGGAGTATGAGAGACAGGGTCCATAATCCCAAGCTTATTGTTTCTTTCTCTTCTTTATCTGTTTAATGTGTTTTGGGTAAATATCAGACAAGGGAAGGGAGGGGACTGCCGTCATATTTTCTTTGCCTTCGCCAGAAGAAAGCTGGTTTTTTCCCCTCCTCTCACCTAATTCTGACAGAAGCCACCACCATCACTATCTGCCACCCACTTGACAGTTTCTGTCACCAATTAGCAACTAAATCAGCATCGCCCCAAACAAAAAAATGAAGCAATTCTCTATTATTATAGTCTATTATTTAGCGCTTGTCTAAGTAGGTTTTCTTCTCTTTTCAGTCACACCCGTACTCCTTTACATTAGAAAACTGCTTTCCAGTCGGCGGCTCCCTGGTCCTCTCAGATCTTCAGCCTCCCTGCATCGGTACCGGAGGCCTCCACGGGCGGGAAATAAACCCCGTCTTCCTCTATCGGGAAGTTTGTCTCGTGAATTTTCCACCCCTTGCTCCGCAAAATTTACAAGGCATCGACAACCCCTTTAATGAGGCACACCAAGCTGTTTGCTAGCGTTCCCCGTGATAGGATGTTAAATGAAAAGCTGCATGGAACGCGAGCGGTTTGTTATCATTCAATCTGCTTGAGACCACAAACTGGTCATTATCCAGCCATTATTTTCCTTGATTTACATTCGTGGGTGGAGGAGGCGATGGCTGAGGCTTGTTCTCCCCTCAGTGGGACGGATGGGAACCAGCTTGATCATTTGCATTTACATGATCCGGCTGAGGAGCTTATTAGATCTGGATATTTATTTTCCACTTAAACCCGTGTTTGATTACACTTTAATAAAGGACTGGAAAACCACAGAGCAGACTGAGACTAACCAATCCACTCGGTGGTTTCTGTGGGATTTTTGTAATGAAATAAGACAGACAAAAGATAAGGAAGCTTTGTAAGGGAGATGCAGCTGAAGATGATTTACAGGACGAGGATGAGGGCACGCAAGGGGGAAAACCCTGGAGGAATTCACAACATTTCCCCGAACACAAATAAATACTTCTAATCAGAATAAAGAGATTCAAATAAGGGATTTAGAACAGACAACAGTACTGCTGAAGACAGGAGGGGGAGAATACACAAAACATCAGTATCTACACCGACATCCACATTCTGCGCAATGTTTAAAAACATCATACACACATCAAATAAATGGAGAATTCACAGGAGTATTTTTATTTTTATTTCATTTTGAAAATGCTCACAAAAATGTTTGTGTCCTGCAGGCAGGTTAGAATTTAAAACAGTTCAGTGAGTGAAGTTTAGTGAAGTGTTCGACCATTTTCTTGTTACAGTGCATTTCTTCCAAATTTAACAAATTTATTGCACAGTTTTTCATTCATTTTGAATTTGTGCGTAGAGAAGCCAAGGAGTTCAATGCATTTTAACTTGCATGACAAATGGAATAACAAAGTTTCCGAAGATACTAAATATTTCATTGCATTCTGGGGAAATATGTTTAAAATGATACAAAACACGTCTAGAATAAAGAGAAGTTTAAGCAAAATTGAGGAGGAATGATAAATCTTTAAAAAAGTAGGGTTAACTGTAATAGATCTTTAAGATTTTCAAAATAAGAACTGGTTGTATATACCATTATTATTGGATTATCCAAAACCCTGAATGTGTACAGTACTCAACCACCAGTTACCTCTGTTTAAGGGGTTAACTATCTTACTTTAAGTATTATATACATCATTTATGTATATCTTTTATTGATTATTGCATAGTGCAACACAAAACCTGCTAAATATGACAATTTTTTTAACGTGGTTTCCACATATTGATGTCCAAAGTGTAAAAAAACCTGGTTACTGGTAACTGAAAGGTAATTTATACAAAGAGCGGTACTATCCCAGTTTACAAGACATATGGGAATATAAAACAAATGAGTCTGTCAGTCAAAGCAACACTGGAAACTACAGAGAATAAGCCGTAATTGATTATGGACATTTGGTTTAAGCCAAGTGATGTTACGCTTGAGTTAATCAATATTTGCCTTAAGAAGCCATTTATAACCAAGTGACAGTTGATGAATATGCTGCAATACTAGCATGTATCTCTAGTGTAAAGCAAAAGGTCACGATCCATGATGAGGGCAACGCAGGTGAGCTTTGGTCCAGAAACACACTGGACACACTCTCTTGGCTGGACTTCAACATGCACGTTACTCGGCCGGTAGGTCATTCTCCACCACGGCCACTAGAGGCAGCGCAGCTCACATCACAGGCAACTTCAAAAGCCAACGATCACAACAAAAGGCTCATATCCAAGTCTTTCTGAAACCATAAGTAAACTCGAGCTCGATCTTCACCACGATGGACTCCACACAAAGGGAGACAGACCCACACAAACACACACACACACACACACACAGACACACGGACAGTTCCTCTTTCCCAGTTCCGGTAACTAGAGCTCACCGTCCAACCAACAGCAGCGAGCACATAGAGAAAATGCAGAGGTGAGCCCTTGGCCTGGAGTGCCCCTCATTTAAGACGATCGACAAAATCAATAAAGTGAAGTATGTTTCCTCGCTCTTTTGGCTCCGTCCCCACTCCTGAAGCATTCCCTCAAGTAAACTACTCCAGCTGAGTTCTATTACTGCACCTCTTCCCCCACGAGGACACATCCTCAACTGCTCTCTTCCCCTCAGCAAATCAAAGTCCACCAGCACACAACAACCATGCAGTGTTGTCTTAGCGGTTATCAGGGCGGAGGAAAACAAGTCGGGCTTCCGTATGAAAATCGCAGAATGAGCTCAAAGCCTCTTATACAATGGACGTGCTGCTCGCTCTCAACTCCGTGAGTACTCATAACCTTTACTTACACGTTTGAACTGGTTCATCACGTGTGTATCTGCGAATGTCAAACACTTAAAGCACTGTCCGCTAAACGTTTAAAATGACCAATACGCGACACGATAATGTTATGAATTTGTAAATCCACTGACAAAATTTCCACCGTGGCCATTTAACATCCCTCTTCATAATTACAATAATTAATAACTCTGCCTTATGCAAACTGTATAAAATACCATCAACGGAGCAAACAAGACATATTGATCATCTTTAAAACAATGTTTCACTCCATCCCGTGGTTCCTCCGACACGATCCGATGAAAGCTCTGTGCTGACACATCAGCAGTTTAAAAAACTGACACAAGAGAGAAAAAGATGCTGCTTTTCTACTTTTGATTCTCAGCGTGTCCAATTAGCAGCACCTTGCTGGGTGTGCACTCTCCGCCGGTCACTGTTGCCCCTGGTACCATCTGTAGGCCTGGGCCGTTCAAGGAGAGGAGATCTCACCCGGATTTGGCTCTCTTGACATTTCTTCAATTTTCTCCTCATGTGACAGATTTTTAGGTTTTCTTTGTCTTCTTTGGTGTTTTTTTTTATATGTGACTCTTGGTACACAAATACACTTTTCTATTAAAAAATCGGATTATGACAGTGGGATTGGTTTGTGTGTGTGTGTGTGTGTTTTGGAGCACATTTGCTGCAGCTCAGGTGACAATTGAACACAGGTGTGTCAAATTGTCACAGCTGCAATCAATGAGCCAATCAGGCAGGAATCTATTTAGGTGTCTGTTACAGAGGCTGCATGGCTGCACGCTGCGTGCATGCCGAAGAAGAAACGGGGAAAATGTAAAGCTGGGGTGTTTTGTTATTTTTGCATTTACACACTTCTTTCCCCCCTTTTAAGTTCTATCTTAATCTCAGTGGTTCTCAAAAATCTTTATTACAGTGATAAATATATGAATTAATTAAATGAATCTTTTAAAGTTTCTTGAATGATACGTGCAACTATGAGCTGTGCAACCTGTGTAAAATTTTAAAAAGATAAAAAATCAAGGCAATAACATATGTAAAAACATTAATACACATTGCAATTCATTCATTGATGCAAAGCAGTTAATTCAGTCTGAAATATGGATTTTAGTCTTTCGCTCACGGAGAATCGAACACTTAGAACAGCTGCCCGTAGCTTCTCTTCGCTTTAGCTCCCTAAATGACTTGTGGGTAATTTTGAGCGTGTGTTGTATGTCTGAAAAGTCTTGTCAATTTAAAACAGATTTTCTCTGTACACTAATAAGTGCTCTTTGAGGTGTGAGAGATGAGGGGTGAAACAAAGCTCGAGTCTGCGAGGTCAAATCTTTGGGTTCATAGACCCCGAGGAGGTAAATTGATTGTTGAGGGTTAGGGGAGGGGCAGGAGGGAAGCATTTAACTGCTGACAGACAAACTCTGGCCCTGCAGGGGAGAGCAGGCAGCACATTGCTTGACATCATTTCCACAGGCCTGTGTTCCACAATCCTCTTCTGTTCAATGGGGCAAGACCCTGTGCTTTTGTTACAATTAACCTATTAGGAAAAGCCTTTCATTCACAGGTGATTCCATACTCCCTTGCGTGCCTCAATCACACTATTTTGATCTGAAGGAGTATGGCCTACAGACATTCACTGGATAAATTCTCTTGAAGAGTGAGAGATGTTTCATCAGAAACGATAGGGCGGTGCGAGTGCCGTTTTCATCCAAACTTAACCGCATCTAGTCGAAACAAATAGCGTTAAGTGCACTTTATGTCCCCTGGTCTTCGGAACAAATGTATTGTTTTTGCGGTGTGCATGTATTGTATGGGTTACAATAAAAACAAATGACTCTTAGCCTGGGTGTAAAACATAAAAGTATTTAAAAATTGACCCCTGGGGTCTGCTTTGTCCGTGGCTGGAGGCATTATTATACCCCGGTTGTCACAAAGTACCCCCTCAGGTCATTACTCCTGGGCAGCCTGGACCCCTTTGGCAGACAGAAGCAGAGCTCCATTATGTGGGACGCAGAGAAGGGCTGAGGGGAGCAAAGAGGAGCAGGAAACGTAGGGGGAGGCACTGGCCACGGATCTGAGGAAACGGAGAAGTAGTGAGAGACGGCGCTGTTCTGATGTGACGTTTTCTGGGGCCTCGCCCAGGCCTGGAAGCTGCCCATTTGGGACAGGTTCTAGTAATATCTGCCATTTCCTGGCAGAGAAATACTTAACCCAATCAAGAACATAATTGCATATTTTTTCATCTGCTTTTCATTTGATGCATATATTCTCTTTAGTTAAAGCCTTCTCTCCGGTTCCAGCCCATTGGAGTGCAGATGAGAGTGAAAAGCTTTTGTGTGTATTAAATCAAAGCGAATGTCCAGCGAAAAAATGCGTAAGCGTTACTATCCTGTGACCGAACAAAGAAATGAAATATGTCTCAACACAGCTACCACAAAGCCCGATGCATAATGTATCTAAACCCATACATTAACTTTTCATACTGACAACACAGGGAAGCAAAGGTATGCTGTACTTTATCTGAGTGTAATAAAAACATCCTAGTACACTGCCAGCACTGTAGGGCATTAACTAGCTAAAAGTAGTGAAGCTACTAACTCAACTTTTACAGTGCGGCAGCTATACTTTTTCCACAAATATACCATTTGTGTGGGGGAGTCATCGACAAGCAGTGTTGCCAAATTTTAGCAAAACACACACACACACTCAGACTGAACACTCAATGACACCTCTACAGCACACACATTTTTAATTTTGAATGTAAGTAGTGTGCAAGTCATGAATATCAGAATGAGAATATTCATTACTAATGAGCTGGGCATGCCCAGGGATGGTGTGATCCACACGCGGCATGCTGAAGTGACAACATGTAAAAAGAGGAGCCATGCTGGTAAACAGGGATGGGCATAATATATGTAGAAGTATTTAAAAGGAATTACCGCATTGTAAAATGTATCAAATAAAATATAAGAAAAAATTACAGGTGATGTGACCAAAAAATTCAAGTCTCAAAAATTAAGAAAGAATGTGTGTGTTTGAATCACTTTTCAATCAATCATTTACTCAGTGATTTAGTTCCGAGTTGTTTGTAACGCCTCAGTAGCTGCAGGCTAGCTGCCTAGCCTTGCCTTGTAATATTATATTAAAACAAATCTGAAACGCCAATCATCCATTAGATTAATGTTGTTTGAAATTTTTTACATTTCACACAATCAACCAAGATTCCCTCCTACTTAATTTCCTCTCTGACTTGAAACACATTGTGACTTAGCTGCCACTTAGCGACACTACATGGGATGTCAGTTAACAGTTGTTTTTTGTTTTTCTTTAAAAAACTATCTTCGAGTAGTAAATCTTTAAAAAAAATCATACAACTCACATCTATAAATAATGTAATCCAGGATAAAATTGTGACAAGATCTTCAGATGACTTGGTTAGAACATTAAATTATTTTACCTACATACAAAAGTAGGTTCTATTGAAATACCATTTCAAATAAATGTTCAGAAATGCTGCCAGTTCCTGTAGGTGAATAACCCACTGACATTAACATCAGTAACAACAATAACAACCCACCGAAACCACTAGCTAGGCAGCTAGCCAACATCAGCTACATGGAATAATACTTTTGAGGGATTTAGACTATGACAAACGGTAATGCTTGAGTACCCCAGGAGGGAAATCATTAGGCTTCTGATCAGAGTTCAGTGTTCGATTTCCTACAGCGTCTTGAACATCACACCTCTTGAACATCATCAACAGCATGATTCATGGAAAAAATGCAGTCCATACAAACACATTAATCACAATGCTACTTCCCCTTTCCATCAAAATTGTGCTTAGGCTAGTTTCAGTTTGTACCCGTCTACAATACAGAAAGAAATACTGACTATTTGGGCATTTGCTTTTCAAGTAAAACAGCACAAATATCTAACATGTCCATTTGAAGTAGCTTCTCTACAGTTAGCGATGTGCTAGCTGTAGCCTGGCTACAGCTTAGCTACTCTAAGCCATAACTTAACATAAGTTTCCTCCTAAACACTGGCAGCATGTGTATATTTCTTGGCAGAAAATAATTCTATTGCCTTGAGATAATAAATGCAGTACCATAGGATTCATATTGTAGGTACATTTCAGAGTTCTGATGTGTAACTTCATGTTTAATTCCTCACCGTGGGCTTATAGGCTGCAGACTGTTTTACAGACACAAACAGAAAGGTGATCGGGTCGTGCTGTTTCACCCAGAAATAATGATTTTCTATTTATTTGCTCAAGGGTTAGGCAATAATATGCATTGACTTTGTGGCATTTTTCTGAGCGTGAACTGTTACTGTATATTTAATACACAAGTGGAAACTTGTGTGTCAGCATGAATTCTAAGAAACCACATACGGGGAAGTGAGAGACGTGATTGGTTTGTGTCATCTTCGATTGGGGGACATCAGAACGGAGGACTGTGTTCTCGCTGAATCTCTTTCTCTCCTCCAGAGCGTCACGTGTGCATGTCAGAACGTCAATCAAACATGACAGCTATTTACACTCACTGGATAACCTGGATAAAAGGTTCTGGGACTATCACTGAGGCCCTGTTCACCTCAAAGAATTGAAGTGAAGACAGACAAAAAAGGGAAAAGGCCTGTAAATTTTTATATTCTGCCTTGTCTCTGATGCTTTCCTATGGCAGACACACCAGCGTGCACAGAAACTCACATCAGCACGTATGAACAGCACAAACACAGACACGCACACACATATTGTTACTAATGCCGCAGCGAATAGCTTTGATGTTCAAGGTGCTGAATCTGTTGTGCATGTCTGTCCTCTCAAATCATTCTCCGGCACTGGGAGTAAAACATGGAAACAAAGGCAAAGAACATATTCAGAAGTGTCAAACGACACATCTGGTGTTTCATGTTAGCTGGATGGAAGTGACACGGAGGCAACTTCAGTCAGGGAGATGCAGGACAGGCTAATTGATAGGGGCTGCTGCAGGAGGTGGGAGGTCAGGAGGGCTGGTAGGATGCAGTTTGGTCATCAGATCCATCTCTGTCACCGACTGTCTGCGAGCAAGGCAAACTGTAATTAGATGAGGTTTAAAATGATGATCGGAGCAGGAAAAAAAAAATATTCGTGGGTTTTGATGGCAATTTATGAAACGTGCGCTTAAAGTACTTTTTTCTAGAATTTTATTTTATTTACATCCCATAATGAAATCACTAAATTGAGTGTCGTGGGAATAATATAATCGCTGTGTAGTTACGGTTATTTGTTAAAAACTGATTTAGGGAAACCGTTTGAACCCCAAAAATATCAACATGTCACCACGAGGGGAACCATTATCTTGTCTGTCATTTGTGTCTCACTTTCTTGGTTGGACGGAATTTTGAAAGCAGGACTGGAGTGCAGCAGGAGGGAAGGGGAAGGAGGGACTTGATCAAAGATGATGGCTGTGTCAATGTCAGGCTTTTATAACTATTATTATTATTATTATTATTAATATTATTACTTTGCCATTTTCATTCTCTGGCATTTTGCACCATAATCAATGTAGATTATCACTGAGGCCGACATACTGCTGAACTACAGGTGAACTGGAAACACTCGTTTGCCTGGAGGTGTGAAAGTGAGGCCTCACCTAAAGTAAAAGTAAACTATGCTACAGCGTGATGTATCTTGTCTCACTCTTCATTATCTTTGAGGTTTCTGTTGACTGAAACTGTATTTACACTAACTGTCATGTCTAAGAGCGACTTCTCTCCAATTTCAGATAATAATGACAATTAAAACACGTTATTCGAGTTAGGTTTGGATAATGTGGCTCACACGATTTGATTAAACTGAATATTTGCAGACATCTTTAAATTCCATATTTATTTGGACCACACAAAGATGCTCCCAGATTCTTTCTATGTATCTGATTTAAATAAAGCCACCAATTACTACGATTAATCGAAGTCCCATAAAAGGTAAGGCCAGCTGTGAGTTTGGATCAGATTAAGTTCAGTTTAAGATGGATTAGTCTCTCTTCAGTTCTCTGTAAGGCGACACAAAGGCATGTGTCTCTCATGCCATATGCCAAGACGAGCTTCAGAAGTTATAGTGAAATGTAGACGACGCCGAGAAAGGTAGAGGGGGAAAATATTTATGTTTTATAAATCATTTTGGTAAGAATAATAGATACTGAAATAAACTTGACAATTATTGGCCTAGGGAAAATTTTCAAATAAACAAGTTTATGATAAGTCATCGCTTGGCAGTTGATCATCATGATCACGGCTGGATTGTCCCAGGAGGTGGCATATTTATTAGTATGCAACAGATGGGACCGTGTGTTTTCCTTGCTGAGGCTTCTGAAATTGGTCTTTTGGTAGCAGTATAAATATGATGAACTGTAGCCTATAACAGGCAGTGGCTCCCACGCAAGGACAAAACGTCCAAATGAGCAGCAAAAGTCATGTTGTACCTGCTTTACAATGGTGCCATCAATGATTGATCTACACCCCGCTGAGCCACTACAGGAAACAAAGTATGGAGCCTATAATTTAGTTGGAAAACAATGCATGAGGCCGTCAGGTTGTGCATCCATTTCTGCACAAGCATTCCCTGGTGAAGATAGATCATTAGACTACCAGGCGCTTTGCAATATGGTCTAGTCAATGTCACAGAAAAGATGGGACCATAAAGTGAGGTAGGGGGTTGCAACAGCAGGGAGAGAGCATGGAGATGTATTAATGTCACACAGGCTTTAGCCTGCCTCCTTAAGCCCTGCAAAGAGTCACCCAAGCCAATTTCCATTATCATATTGATTGAAATAGTTCATCATAGTGTAATTTTAGGTTTATCGCCACCGGGTTGGGAATAAGACCAAAGCATTATCCAACAAAAGCTATTGTTCCAGGGGACGTTTCGCTGTTCCAGTTCATTGATGGAGTTGATTAAGTTTAAATGAAGCAGACACTGGATAAAAGTGAGGGTATTGACCAGCGAGCGGTGCGCTGTGCTTGAAAAAGCCTGATACATGCGGAAAAGCAAGATTTGCTAAATGCTCTAATCTTCAATCAAATCTAACATCAATACAGACAAAGTTTGGTAATGAGAGATTCAATGAAGCATGCAGCCGAGAGAATTAATCCCTGTCAACTAAACTGGGTTCAACTTTGAAGCTTGCTCCTCAGGATAGATAGTTATCTAAATGCTAAATAAGAAACGTATTGTACTTTTCACAGCATACTAATCATTTGTTCATTTTGGCTCCATTATTTGTTCTCTCACACACTCCAGTTGTTGATCTGGTGATGGGATCAACCTTGGATAGTGGACAAGAATAATGAGCTCGCCTGTGAGATTTTAAGACGGGAGCCCGTAATGCCCGGGCCTATAGGGATGTCGCCACTGTCTGCGTTTACAACTCACAGTGTGGTAAAGCTAACAGCGTTTAAACTGTAGCTGGAGTGAGGCTGATTACTTCACGATGTACTACAGGAGGAATCGATGCCGGATGAACTTCGTGATCGTATCACTAACCTGCACAGGAGCTCGTTCTCCGTTCTTAATTTACAGATTCCCACATTCGACAGTGAATCGACAATTATTCTGAGTTATGATCAAACCTCGTGCCGTGTTTACTCTCAGACTGAGGCCATGTAGATATATTTGCCCTTTCATTAGTTCACAGAGTGAACAAACCCGGCTGACACCTAATTCACATATGAGGAATGACTTGTACTGCATGTACCGTCGTTACTAAAAAAGAATCCTATTTGCATTACTGGGTTAAGTCTTGGAGGAGCTAATAGTCAGAGAAAAGTGGTAATGTGTCAGGTGAGGCGTGTACTTTTACGTATGGAGAGAAATATCACTCAGCAGAAATATCAGTGGAAGTATAAGCTGATAAAACCATCATCAATAAAATTTAAAAAAACTGTGATGTTTGTGAGTTGCAAATGGTTTTCTGATAAATGGCAGTAATTAGTTTAGCGTTTTGCCAATAATGGCTGTTTGAATCGTTTTGCTCAGAGGGAGCCAGTTTTAAACATATATTTACTGTATATTACCGTATATTAAGTGCAAAAGAATTCAATCCAATAATTGATGTGTGATAACTCGAATACACCACAGATGTGTATTTTTCTGGATTTAAACAACAAAACTCCCGCATGTTTTTTAAGGCGTGTGTTTGAAAAGGGACCGCTCTCTAATTATAAAATACCTGGAAAAAACAGTATCAAACAGTATATGCAGTATCAAATATGCAAACGAACCAATGATATTTTATCATTTTTGCTGTAAATTGTTCATGTATTTATTTGAATCCACGTATTTTTAAAATTATTATTCCTTTAATATAACAGTTATTCATGTATGCAACTGTTACATTGCGGCACAATTTGATTTTTTTTCTGAGAGCAAAAATTTTGCTTTTGAAGATGGTGATGGTGTAAAAATTTAATCTGCAATCAAATATCATCCAATGGGCTCATCATTTAAAATGTTATACATATGTATTTGTATATATTTATATATACTGTATATATGTATTTGTGTGTGTATATATATATATATATATGGTGTGTCTATATCTAGATATAAATATATATCTAGATATAAAAAAAATTCCTTTTTTTTCCATTTTTTCAAAACAAAACAAACAAATCACAGCTGAATGAATGAAAGCTTCAGTGCTGAGACAACAGACGGAGTGAATCGCTCTGCTCCAACGGTATTCCTATTAAAAGCCATGAATAGATATTTTTAGGGCCAACCACCTTGGGTCCTGTGGGATCCCGGGGTTGTTATCAGTCTGACTTATCTTCCGCTGTGTATTTATTTATTTACTGATGCCGCCTCATTATTTGCATTTACTTTCTGCAGGATGACGGTGAGTGTTGTCAGGCGCGCTGAGTGGATTATTTTACCGCTCTTTCGTCGCTGAGATATGAGCTGTGGGACACGAAGCCTGAGCTGCGTTGTCAGAATCCCATCTAATCTGCATGTTTGTTTCTTAAACAGGCCATGTTCGCTTATCCCTCTTCCTTTGCTGCAAATCGACAGGAGATCCAAACCGGGAGAAGTGCAATAAAACAAACTCCGCTCTCAAAGGTGTTTGTGACTTTGTACCGGTGCGTTTTGCCTGTTAGCTGCACATCCTCTTGTCTTTTCATCTGTCAGTTACTCCTCTCTGTGTTTTGTCATTTGCTCAGTGTGTTCATTTGTCGCCTGCTATTTTTCCTCTGCCTGAATGCTGGTTGGGTGTAATTAAATCTCTCTCTCTCTCTCTCTCTCTCCACGAACAAAATGTGTGTACAATAGGTGCCATCCTGGACACCTGACGGAATGTGGTCACTCACAGCAGGCGGCAACCCACGGAGCGATGACACGCAAAAAAAAAAAAAAAAATTGGACAAAAAAAGATGAAGATGAGGAAGAGGAAGATGTCTTTTTACGGAGTCTTTAGATCTCATGAAGAACATTCAGGCTGGAAATCCACCCAGGAGGGGGGTCATTCTGCAGATACCTGACAGATCGTTCAGCATCCTGTGCGAGGAGCAGTGAATAATTTCCAAAATGGACAATAAAGTGATAATAAATAGTTCATACATGTTAGATTAAAACCAAAAATCATTCAAATTTTATGCTTTTAAATGCTGAGGTCACTGTGTAATTTTTTTTACTCGGTTTTATTTCATAAATTGTATTATTATTAATCGAAGTCCACGTATATCTCCACCGTTGACTCGCTCCTCCTCTGTGTATCTCACACCGAAACAGGCAGCGCCCTCTGCCGGTCCGCATGGGAACTACACGGTGATACCAACACGGGGCCCGCTTGAACCGTTGAATCCCTGCGGTTCGTAAAAAAATGTGTTCAACGCCACTATTTATTAACTTATTACAGTCACGGCCGTAATAACGGCGAAATGTAAACGCGATTTCCATCTTTGTGTGAATTTGTCAAAACACGATATTATAAAAATCAGCGTCAATGTGAACCCTCTAAAAAAAAAAAACGCGCTTTTTGTAGCCTGTATTTGTTATGATACCTAAGTGCGCTCTCCTCAAGAAAACACACACACACACAGACACACTCAGACGTTAAAATGTGATTTATCTATTTATTTCTTTTGACATTTATTCTCGTTGGCTACGGTGGAAATTCTCCCTGACTCGTCATTTGTGGCTCATATTCTACATTTCCCCCCTCATCCAAATCAACATCTCAGCGGCTCCACGGCTTGTCAGGGCTCCTGGTTGACGTGGAAAAGGAGGTCAGCCCGAGCCCGGCGGGATGCAGGGCAGCTGCTCCCTGACCAGCTCCCGTCACACCTCCATTCATATCTAAAGGCATTTTGTTGGCTGGTAATTAATAGGAAATAATGATGTTGCCAAAGGTGCTAACAGGACGGGGCATATTGTAGGCTGCGTTAGGAATTTCCTTACTGTAAATGACACATTAATACTAATAAACTATGTTTACAGGCTATTTATGCTTGGATGCGGTGCCCTCATTGGACTGATGGAGGGGGTTGGATGGTTTTAATTCATCAGATTAGGAGATTCTCTTGTCTACATTGGCCCTAATATGATAATAATAATAATAATAATAATTGGATTTAAAAAAAATCACAATATAGATTTCCTGTTATTTTAACTGCAAGATCATCAACCCCACTTTCATTTTCAGAAACACGCTCTCGCCTCACCTCTCTCTCTCTCTCTCTCTCTCTCTCTCCCTCTCTCTCTTTTTAACCCCTTCAAACACTGATCTGACCCAGGTGATTATAGCGCACATGTAACCGCGCCATAACGCACTTGTCTGCCCAATTAGCTGGAACAATTATTGTAACTTTGACTTTAATTACATCTCAATTTGAAGCATCGCGCGGGATAATTCAGTAATTAAAATCCTCTTTGCCCCAGTGCCTTTAGGGCAGCGCATGATTAGGACCTGTCAGCTGCTGCAGTGAACGGAGGCAGCCATGCGTGTGGCGCAACATGACCCGCTGTTGTTAAACCTTGTCAACATATTAACCTGAATTCCCCAGTCATTACAATTACCCACAATAGAACACGCACGTAGACGGCAATCAGTGTGTTATTTCATTAATAGTATTTTAAGCACAACACCTAACTGCTGATGCGCACCATGCAATTGCGGCTTATATCTTGAAATTTTCCATTTTTAGTCATACAGGAAATAATGCAGAGACGTTAGAAGGACAAAATCAATGTAAAGAATTCTGATGAGGGATGAAACATTGGGGTTTTTTGGGGGGCAGGTGGGGGGGATAAAGGAGCAAAAGGTTCATCTAAAGCACATTTTATCCTTGTCAAAACATATTGATTTGTGCTCTTTCAGGAGACAGTTAATGTCTTCCTTCCTTTCTGATTGGCCATCTGGAGTGAGGGACAACTGTTTGGTGTCTTGACAAGGTAGCCTGCGATCTGTTTAAGCCCGTTAATAAGTCTGTAATTAAAGAAAACATCTGAAATACCCCCGCGTGAGGATTTTGCAGAAAGGAGGGATCGCTGATTCGTCTTTGATGGCCCACATTTGAGATTTTTCAGGAATAATCACCTCATTTACATGATTCTCAAACACAACCTCCGTGTTACGTTGCATACAGAAGTTGACAGGATGGGCCGGGCAGTCACGGAGGAATCAGACCGGGCCATAGGTTTCATGAATTTCCCCTCAGCCACAATCAGTGCACCTGAGTTTCCTTTGGTGTATCCAGAGGTGAATAATTTATGGGAGGATAAAAGCATTTTTGGTGGAGAGCTAGACAGTCAGACAGTGGAAGGAGGCT
>OMNV01016209.1:0-21174 GCA_900303265.1 Brotula barbata | reverse complement strand
TTTCTGTACGAATATCTGAAGGTAAACACAAATTAGGAAGTCCATAATTCAACATGTAAACATGATGGCATAAAGGTATCATCCTCATGATCCAAATACTGTATTCATATGTATAATGAGTCTGTCTTGTCTTATTTCTATCATTTAAATGTATTTTAGTTAATTTCTTAATTCTTTAAGTTGTCTGTTTGGGAATTTGTTACATATAATACATCAAATTAGTTTAAGATAAATGTCAAATATCTGTATTAGAGCTTAAAACTGGGGAAAAGTATCTAAAAAATAAAATCTAAAAAAAAGATCTTATATCTTGTGCATGTCCTAAAAAGCTAATCCCTTTCTTTGAAATCGTAACAGTCGATATCCTGATTGGGATCAATAGATCTCCATTTAAGAAAAAAGGAAAAAAGTGGTTCAGGTAATCTCTTTTATCAATGTCGGTGCCTCTCAAAAATATACTCTGTCGAGGTGTAGAGCGCTCTGATAAAGATCAAATATGAATTCTTGAAACGACATCTTGTATTATTCCTTCAGATGGAGACTACAACACTCTTGTCTTATCTCCTGCAGATGTTACCGTGGGTAGAACAGCAGCTTGGCAGCAGCACAGAGGCTAAATCTGCTCGTCAACATTGCTTTTGTGGTTTTCCAATTACTGACTCATGTAATGACTCTCCAAGGTGACAGGTGTGATCTTAAAGTGGTGGCAAACCGGCGAGGCAGCACAAATCTCCACAAAGCAACAAATCGTGAAAGAGTTTCTGATTTCCTCAGCTGTCAAAGGTGTGCGAAACCATGTGGAAACTAATCATTTGAGTCTCATGATGCACTTCATTTGTTCACTCTGTATCATGCCTGTCGCACCTCCGTGATCAAAGCTGCCACCGCGTCTCCGATTGGCCAAAAATTGCCAACATTCCTAATAACACCACCAACACCACCGACACCATCAATTGACTGAAATCTCATTACCCGTAATGTTCAACAAGCATAAACACAATCAATCCCCGCACACAAACCACTCCCTTTTCAAACTCCAAACCAAAGCCGGCGTGCGCGGAGCATCAAATAACACAATAAACCCGCTCCTCACACAGAGATCCATGAACCCTCGTGTCCAGAATGACAGCTGGTTGTTTATGAGGCCATCATAATCATCAAGTGGTCATTAATCCCCATCCCAAACCCCAACGTCACCTCAACAGAGCACACCCTAGAGGCGCCGTCGTCCATCAAGCCACAGGCCTCATATCAGAAATCGTTGGAGGCGGTGCTGGATGGAGGGAGATGAGGTGAACATAATCGAGTGTCTTGTTTTCATAAATGCAACAGCTGAGACCCAATGAGGAAAAACGGGTGAGTGAGTGAGGGAGGAGGGGGGAGATTGAAAGATGGGTGAGGCAGAGGAGGAAGTGAGGACAGTGGTAGAAGGGAAAAAAGTTGACAAAAAAAGGATGACAAAAAGAAGAGAAAAAGAGGCAAAGTTAGGGTCAGATGAACGCTGGATAAGATAGAAAATGTGCATTTATGCGTTTTACTCATTTTGTTAATTGTTTTGTGAGTGTTTGTTCCTCCATGATAGGCAACTTTGTGGCCCCGAGATGAGTTTACGATTTGTCATCCTGTGCTCCTGTGACCCTTGGGCTATCAGCAGGTCAGAGGACGAAGAGTTTAAACAATAATCTGTGTAAATTGAACTTGTCATGTTTACATAATCTCAGTTCCACAATGCTAACCATTGATTTTGTCTTTATGCTATGTTAATACACTCTGACCCATACAGTCTTTCTGTTTGATCAGCGTAGGACATTATCTGATCACATGGGTTTCTTCTCAGCCAATCACACAGCTTCGTCTAGTTTGTATAAGAAAGAGTAGCGGGTATATTCTTTGAGTCTTCTGCCTCCAGAACAGTTAATGTAAAACTCCTTCACCACAATTTACCAACAAGAGTCTGTTGAGATCATCACTGACAAGACGTGTGTGTTAAGTTTGCCTTTTTTAATTCAATCCAAGAGTCACATTAACAAGTTATATCATAGCAGTCCTGAACAGACAAATTCAACGTAGCTTGCAGTAATGACTCTTCATCATCAAAATGCATTAATAAAATAAAAACCTCAAGGAAGGGAGAATAGAAAAAGACAGGAAGCTACAGAGAAAACAGCAACGGTCCATATACAATACGCCATCAGAAGGACAACATCGCTCTAGATCAGAGTACACAAGTCCTTCGTCTTAGGCTCACAGCTGGACAAACTGTTGTAAGCAGGCAGTGGAAGAATAAATACAAGCTCAACTATTACAAGTTCTCATGTTTTATATAGCAAGTTAAAAAAAGGGAATCACTCACCAGAAGCGAGGAAAGAAAAAGGTTTAAATGTATGAAGACATGGACCCAATACTACATAAATCTGGCATTATTATTATTATTATTATTTAATGTAAATTTTGTATGTATAAAATGTATGTATTTGACTTGCTGAAGACAAAAATCAACTTGTAAAATAGTTCAATGGAAATTGTACAAAACAAGACAAGTGTGGCTCAAAATATTTCACTTCCCCTGTCAGGCTTTTAAAAATCAATATGCTCTGTTGCTTTTGTTTAAACTACTTTTTCATAGTCAAAAATAAGAGAACCGGATAGAAAACTATATGCTGCAATGTCCCACAAGGGGGGAAACTCACAACATGAACACATTTTAAAGGGCACAAGTCAGTAACACGTTTGCTCAGACATTCTCAGATACCACAGCTATGTACAAATAACAGCAAGGCTTCCCTTATAAACCTGCAGTGTGTTAAACCATCTGTACGTCTAATACTTTACCCCTCTATGGTGCAAACTATTCAAATAAACCTTTAAATCTCTACATTGTAACCCAGTCCCAAATGTTAAAATACCACAATCCTGAGATAAAGCAGAAATGTAGGTCTAGAAACTGATTTACAGACACAAACAGAACTCTTACAGTAGGTAAAATGTGGGGTGGGGGGCAGATTCCCATCATTTTGTGATCCCTAATTTCCTCTGTGCTCCCATTAATGTAGCAAATACTGTATATATAAATATACAAACTATTCATATGAACAAAACTGAGCTACAATACTGCAACCTAGAGAATCAATATATCAAAAAAAAAACTAAAGTGCAAGCACAAACACATACAATTTATGTGACAAATTAGTAATTTGTAGGAAAATATTAAAAACGAAATGTCAGGTCTGGAGTGTGAGCAGTTAGACCCGTCATGTGGTGTTGGAAATCACCTCGAAGCCCAACAGACAAACACTACTCGATACATGGAGAAAAAAAGTGTTTCTACAAACAATGATCAGAGCTTCTGATTATGACAAGATTGTCTATACATTCTCTGTTAATCATAGAAAATTATATATATTCAAGGCTATCGGTTTCTTTATGAAATCACCGTTTTGTTTCGAAGCAGTCAACTCAGCGATATTGGTAATACAATAAACAAAAGTTTGAATACAGCACAAGACAACTGCAGTATTATATAAAGGAAAATGAAAAGTGGCTCATTTTTAACAATCGATACAATCTGCAGAGGAGAGAAGATCACAGATCTTTGTCATGGCAGTGAAAATAAAAAAACATTCATACTCTATACGTATATCAAAAATTCACAAAACGCCCCGCATTTGGAATATTCAAAATACATACCAGAACTCTTTAAAAGGATTTATATTCAGAAGGCTAAAGAGATGTAAATATTGCTTCACTGAAAGCCATAACAGGGATGCACGGTCATGTATCTTATGGAAATAGGACGCTCATAATGCTGACGGACATTATGAAGCGTTTAGCATACAAAATTAAAACATGGAAATGGTGAAATCTTCAAGTGGAATACATGGATGACAGGGAAACTGCATTAAACCTTGAATACAAGGATCCCACATGCACTAAAAAAAATAATTGAATGTACGGTTTTATGCCATCGGCACAGCAGAGGATTCATTTCCATTTTTAAATTAAACGTGTAAAAAAAATTCAAACTTGGTTCCAGCATAGTCTTTCCATTTTTAGACCGTTATAAATTTTCAGAGACAAAAAAAGAAAACAATCAATAATTCAATTATTGGCAATGATTGAAATGAGCAACATTTTGTTATTAAAATATAATTATGCACTAAAACTACAATATTTCTCAATTGAGCTGATTGTAATTTCAGATTTGTACTTTGGCAAACTAACTGGAAATGTCAAGTTTCCCAAAGGTAAGTTTGTCCCAAATTCGACAATATTTCTTCAGCATCACCAATACCAACAAATTACAAATTCCGCTCTTTGCCAGATTTTCGCTTGAAGCCATCATCTTAAATATTCACTGACTTAAGTCAAATTAAAATACATTTTGAGCTTGTTTTCACTGATTGCATGCTGCATTTTACTGTGCTGAGAGCTCACAACATCACATCACATGCACAAATACTTTGTGCCATTATAATCTATGTCAGCTAAAAGCAGGAATTAGGCAAATAATTCCAATTCCAATTCAAGTGTGGGCCTTGAAATATGATGAGGAGATTAAAAAGTCAAAAATAATGGTGTTTTTAGTGAGCACAATGGGAGATCTGTTGTGGTGATCAGGGGCCAAGAGTACTTAAAATGTGTCGCAGCAATGGCAAAAAGCGATGAAATATGATCTCGCCTTTGGTAAAACAAACCAATCCACCAAACTGCATGTGCTTTCAGTGGCCACGCGTACTGATGCCTCCCTTAAAGCCATAACACCACTGAATTGAAAAGGACAGCACAAACATATAAGCTGACCTACAGTATTTTTGGTCCACATTGAGTAATTCCAGCCATTAAGTGTGTGAATGAGGAATGATTAGGCAGATGATGTCATAAGAAAAAAGAGACATGCACACAGCCCAGTGAAAGTCAAAAACTATGACATCATTTAAGTTGCATTTTTTTACTTAACCCTGAGCTAAATCAAAGTTATCATTTATATATAACAGGGTCATAATTAGGATGATTCAGATACACAGACCTGAGTTTGCCTCAAATATGACTAATGAAGCTAAATGCTTCACGTGGTCAAATTGTCACTGGTCCCCCCAAGGCCATCCTTCATTATAGAGAAGAAAAATGTCAAATACAAATACAACAAAGAGAATCAAACACTGATTTCTCTAAAAACAAGTTCACTTTACGGGCTTCTTCCTTTTCTTGCTTCCCTCTTGTAAATAACATGCACAGTCAGTACCATGTTGGAGGGAGACGGGAAAAAGGAAACAGCAATGACTTGCCCCCTGGAATTTGAATAAGTGCTTGCCCTTCACATTTTCAAGCGTTCAGTCTGAAAAAAGTCATTGGCATTTTGAAGATCTTTAATATAAACAAATAAAAAAAGGAAATTAAACTCTCACCGAGCAGAAATTAAACTCTCACCGAGCAGAAAATAATCTCTGAAACGCAAAACTAATTAAAAAAACAGAAAATGAAATGTATTCCATTTCATAGCAACTGAAATCTACTGTAGTCCCCCTGCTAATTTCCCACCTTCCTCCACACATTCCCTACACTCTCTCACCAGGAGAGGTGTTTGTGATTTATGTACCACTCTGTTTTTCTAAACCATTTCAGTTGTGTTTCTTGAGGAGTCCATCTATTGTGCGATCATGGTCACTTGGGCTGAAGTCAGGGCAGATACCGTTAGCTGTTTTGGTGGTGGCAGTGTTTTGCAGCGTCAGTGAAGAGAGGCTCGTCTCCGTCTGGTTGCTGCCGTAGGTGTCGCTGTGGAAACCTGCGTTTTCGGTGTAGAGGTACTCTTCAGCAAAGTCTGGGTGTTGTTCCACAAAGCATCTGAATTTGTCTGTACACACACCACAAGAGGGCATCAGAGACAAGACAACAATTACAAAAGACTCACGCTGGAAACATGAATGACCAAACTCTCATTACTGGTTCTGCAGATTTTGACACAAAATGAGACGACTTAAGTAAAAGCATTAATAAAACATGAGAGTTTTTTAGAGCAAATACACGAGACAAACTGATAGCACTGCTGGAAATGAGGTGAGTTTCAGAAGCATTTTAAGGAACCAAGAACTATAAAAACAGGTCACAATCCAAAGGATGTAAAGTAACACTCAAAAGTTGGAGAATCAATTTAAACACATTTTCTGCAATAAAATGTTTTAGAAATGCATTAGTTACCTCAAGAGTTTTACATTGCATTGTAAAAGCTGTGTGATGTTACAGCTTAATTGCAAAATGCTTGGTGTGATGAAATACTTGCCAAATACTGCCTTTCTTGCGCCTTTGCCGTTAATAAGTAAACAGAGGTTGCAGTATTTACAATATAAGGGTTTCTTACCAAATGTTATCTTCCCTGTGTCTTCAACATCAATGGCGGTAAACAGAAGTGAAGAGTTCAGGTGACCAACTCCTAAAGCTGTCTTCAGGATAACTGCCAGCTCCCTTTCTGTGATGGCACCATCCTCCTCTGCCTCAAACATCTAACAAGACACAATGTCAAGAAATGCAGATGTTGTTTCTTTGCCTTTGGACTGAAGTATGGGACTCTGACGTGGTTGGCAGCTTAAGAGCAAATACTATAGGATGTAAATAATACATTTGTACTGAAAGGTTTTATGAGCTCTAACTGACCTGCTTAACTCAAAGAATTTCTTGAAGGTATTCAAGTGAACACATAAATGTGACTCAATGAAGTCATTTAGTTTTCACATAACCACAGCAAAGCACTGCTTGTATGATAAATGATGAATGAGCATTTCGTCTCCTGATATGAAATGCAGATTTGTGTGGAAATGGGTGGGCTTCGAACAATTAAAAAACAAGTAACACACTGGTTATGTATTAGCATGTGTAACAAATATAAACATTTCGAAAATTAATGTTACAAATGGACAACATAATATTCATTAGTGTGATGTAAATGTCAAGGTGGTCATAAGCAGGCACATAAAGCTCCATACTGCCTACAGGCGAGATAAGCATGAAATCTGGACTGGAACATACCTTAAAGGCCAATTTCATCGTTTCCAGAGTTTTGGAAGGTCTGCATACAACAGATAAGGCGATCACATATTCTCTGACATCTATGCAGTTTTCCTTATGCTGAAAAAAAAAGAAAGAACACCGTGCTTTCAAAGATGAAGTTTGCACAAGATGAAATGTGAGCACATGGTGAGAACATGTTGCAATGTCACTTTGAATTAGGGCTGCATGGTATGGCCTAGAAATGATATTGGTATATTTTTAGACTATATCACAATACACAATATGTATCGCGATATTTTGAACTTTCCTCTGAAGCACTTCGTAAATGGTCAATTTAACTTTTTCATGCACACACTTACACCAGTGCGATGATTCCAGTAGGCCCTGCAATATGTCTACATTAAAACATTCTTGTTTATAATCATAAGTGGTTTTTATTGGAACAATTACAAAATTGCATACTAAAAACGGGAAAATCACAACCAAGACAAATTAAATAGAACAGTATTTATTTTATTATTGTACTTACTCGATGCCTTACCTCTTTGAAACATGCAGTGTAAAGCCTATTAAATTTTGGGGGGTTACTTCTCCTTTAAATACAAGTGTGAAAGTGTGAAAATAAACGACTGCTCCATATCCTGCATATTTGACACATCATGCAGCCCTCCTTTGAATGCTTTCCAATAACCAAATGAAAACATTAGGGTTAGGTAAATAATCGTGGGGTGACTACCCAACAACAACATAATACATCACTATGAATGATGTGCACATATCACGTCATTATTTATGTTGTTTTATATTTGCAAGAACTGCAAAGCCAACAAATGCTCAGTGCGTACCTCGTCGAAGAGAGAAAACATGTCTCGCAGCATGTCTGAGATGGGCAAATCCAGGTACTGAGCAAAGTTGTCCAAGCTGAGCTTCTCTCCCTCCAGCTTCCTGGCTCTGTTCCCATACTCCTGCAGAAGCTTCTCTGTGTTTTGGGGTTTCAGCCTGGAACAGTCATGAGTGTTAGTTAATGGCTTGGCCTTGGTGTGAACACACATCCACTGAAAAATAATGATACATTTTAGTACAGTACAGGTGTAAATTCAAAACAATCTGGCATACAGGAACACCTTATTTTAAGATGCTCCACACTTAGACACTTGGCGATGTGGACAAAGTGGCATTAATTTGTGTTGTTCCTTATTGGACTCCTCTATCAATATCATCTCCGTTTTTTAAAAGGACATCATACTTATAGGCCTTTACACTGCATTTTCAACTTTCTATTCTATTTGCTTTTTTAGTTTGTTTTACATATTATACAGAGTCTTTTCACTTGAAAAACAGGTGATGTTTTATAGTGTTAAACAAACATGTAAAAAAACAGATTTAAAAGTCACCAAGTGATAAATTTTTATTGCAGATTCAAGTTCAAGCCTAAAAGCGCATTTCTGTGCGAATGTGTGTGTGTTTTAAAGAGTGCGTCCAGTACCCCAATAAAGTCAAGCTCAGCCTTTGTCAAATTTGTTTGGCATTTTGATGTTGGGAAAACTATTTTAAAATAATAATTTTTCATGTTCCAGGTAATTTGGGATTCATGAACTACAATTCCCATAAGGCTTCTGCTGGTAGAAAGGACGACGTGGGGGGTGGGGGTTTCGCAAAGAAAGTTGAGAACCACTGTTAAAAGTGAATTCTTTACATAGTAAAATATATTATGATACACACATGGGGAGGTTTTAGTGACTCACCCCAGTCGCCGGACGAGCTTGGCGAACTCCAGCAGACAGGTGTCGACTGGCAGTCTCAGCTGGCCTTCTGCCATGGCCAGCTGGCAGTCTTCAAATGAATAGTCTGTGATGGGTACGCCCAGGGCTCTGAGAGAGCACAGAGGAGACAATGAAGGGATATCAGCCTGTGCATATCAAAGTAAAATTAGCTTGAAGTGTATATGGACAAAACGCATACGGTATGTAGGGACAACTTTGTTTCCTATCCCAGGCTGGTCAAGTTTATTTGAACAACAGAGGTAAAATAAATGTAGCAGGTATAACTTGAGTAATTTGAGGACTCCATAAGACTTTTAGTATAGCAGATCGGGACAGAATTACAGATGAAAGATATAAAGACGGTGATGCAATATGTATATTGTGAAGCAGATGAGCATTTCAAGGCCTGGGTTAGACATACAGAGATGGTACAATATGTAAGGGGACAGAATCTTAACTATGGCTGCAGGGACAAGTTTAATCTTCAAAAATGTAGGGATGGTACAGAGTTAAGTAAATCACACATCAAACTCCAACTTTTAACAACTTTGCTTTTGGTGCATTCATAGGGTACAGTGCCAAATGCCATAGGAGCAGTAAATTCCAACTGACTTGGCCATGATGCGTCTCACGTTGATGGCAAAGAGAGCAGGGTTCTTTTTCTCCTCCTCTGAGGGCGTGTAAATGGGAAGGTACTGCAAAGAGAAAAGGAAATAAGTTTGAATCAGCAAAAACATCACAAGATAATTCGTTACTGTAAAAAAAAAAAAACTAAAAAAAAACATTATTACGAGTGAGTGCTTATAAAATACACCTTCCATTTAGTGCGGGCAATTATTAATTCTCCTCCAGGCAACGTAGAAGCTTTTTTATTTGTTCTCATAAATATATAAAACACATAAAACACAAAGACAAAAAAGACAAATGAGACTGTGGGGGCTAAAGGAGAATATTAAAGCTCCAGGAAAGACAGAAAAGGAAGAAAAAAAAAAGAATGAAAGCGGCTACTTTTCACATAATGTGTACTTAATTATTTAGAGCATTCTGTTGGTGCAAACAGATTAACAAAACACACACGATAAAAAACAAACCCTCCTCAATGGTCTTATGGTCATCATGGCTATGTAGGACTTTACCCAAAACACACACGCATGTAGCACTGATGAAAACCGTCACACTCACCTCTATCTCAAACTCATTGTGAAACTGGCAGAGTGTCAGCCATAAAATTTCAAACCTGAAAAATACCAACATAAGCAATGATTAATAACAACAGTCACGATCAGTGGCACTATTTACAGATACTAATCTGCCGCTTCCTGATTCAAATGCCTGGTGTAGCCCGTTTCAAGATATGGATGGGACACGTCAATGCTGAAGCTACTGAAGCGCAGGAGTCAATATATGTAATGCCAACGGGCGAACAATGTAGAAGTGGCAGTCAGCATCTCTTTTAATAAACTACCTATTCACACTCATAATATCATCAATATTGTCACTATGTCGAGTGCATGGACAGCAATGCTTTCATTTGATGAATTATTCACGATTTTCCAACATAGGTGAAGAATCGTAAACATCAAGCTCTGAAGAAACAGCAAAATGGAAACATAATCACACTCAATACATTTATGTGGACATTAAAACAAGTATGCTTACTCTGAGCAAAGGACCTAGATTATGAAATTGTCAATCCATTTATTCAGGCATATAAATGTCTTAATCGGAGTAAGCCACATCTCATGCATTCCCTCAATGGACGGATTCAACCATTAATTTTCCAAAAGCTTTTGACTCGCAGTGCGAACAAAGACATTGAGTCCAGAGCGCATAGAAGCACGCTCTGTATGTGTCTTGCAACAATGCTTCCATCGGCATCTAAATGGAAAACACGATGAACATTGTGGATTTTTGTTACAAGTTTTGATATTCATCTTCTAAACAGCAGAATGAAAATATAAAGTACCTTGGTGACAATTGGTTTGCCAAGGAAAGCTATGTTTGTTCAGCTCTTAGCTGCTTGCCATTGCCAATTTGCCTTAGCTCACAGTAATGAATGTTATACGAGCTCACCCAACACTCTATACTTAAATTATGGTTTCTTACAAACTTATGGAGTTAAATGGAATGGGTAGAATCTGATCCTTGGGAAGGATCCTCTATCACAATTAACCACAGCACACTGTGTGGCACTGTAATTCTGGTGTTTTGGTTTCATCTGACTTCTATCTGAAACAGTCTGAGGGCAGAAGCAATTTGTAACTTATCAAGCAACTCAGGGAATACACCACATTTATATTACTGGCAATCAAAAAAATCAAAAGTACTACGTACGCTCCAGGTCCTTGCCATGTCCACGTGATTGTGTCCTGTAAAAAACAAATCGAAAAATAAAATGTTGGACGTTATAAATACGTTATATGATTCTAAGTGTTCAAAGTGAAATGATAGAGTACATTTGACATTAGACAACGAGACAAAGACAGACTGGATGTAGGTTTCAGCCTTTTGCAGGGAGAGACTTAAACTCTATTTTTCAGAACCATGGAGAGAGACACAGAGTGTCCACAGTTCTAATCCCCCACCAATCCACCTGACCCCCAATGTGATGAGTGAGGGCTGACAACTGACTGGCAGGCAAAAGAAAGGTTCCCTGTAAATGTGGCCAAAGTAAATCACATTGACAAAATTAAAACCATTTTGGGGTCCAAATTACATTCGTTGTGAAAACTGCATTTCCTGTCTAAAAAATTGTACAGTTACACTACTAAACTGTCAAACATCTCACCAGTTTATTTGGGTAACGAATCACTACAGGCTGTACTGGAACAGCAGGGATGAAGGCCCCTAAGAGAGAATATATGTTTGATATATCAGGCATAACATCTAAAGAATATACTTTAAAAATAACAAATTAGGTATAATTAAAAGAAGGTACAAAAAACTGTCAAGCTAATGAAAATATTGTCTGTCAAAACACTATTAATAAATGGGTAAAAAGGTAAACAAATGCAGGAATTAAAGGAAGTGATAATATAACTTTTTACCTGGCTTAAAGGTGATTAAGCAGGATCTATTGGTGCACGTTCCTTCTGGAAATATCATTATCTGTAAGAATGAGAGGAATTGGTTCATGTATATAAGAAAAATTAACAATGGCCATTTGTTCAACATATTTTGATAAAGTTACAAAGCATTCATACATACAGATTTGAATGCACCAGTTTTTCTCTGTCAATGTTAGTGTACCTGAGGCCATTCCCCACCAGAGTGGGCTCTGCGTTTGATCTCCTCCACAGTTTTCTTTCTGGAGTCCTGGTCTGACCGTGATACAAACACTGGCCTGATGAATTTTATCAAAGCTGGAAGCAAACAAACAGGCAGAGAAAAAAGGCAAGATAGCACATTTTAAAGCTAAAACAACACTTTCTGTAGATTGCACAATACATGTAATATTTACAGCTGAACAGAGTGAGATGTTCAAACATGTTTTTTTTCCTGCCCTGTCATCTGAAAGAAGTCACCTAAATTATGTCGGTATAATTTGCATACGTAAAGTGTTGTTCATTCAATGAGAGGTCAATGTATCCAATTTCGAGGAGCTGCCGTATATGGGAGAAAAACACATGATCCTACCTAAACATTGTCGAAAAAGCTAATATTTGATCATGAGAATAAAAAACTATTCATTTCTTTGACCTGAGGTGTGTAGGCCTGCTTGGTAATACGTGATCAACAAGAGATCATAACCAAGCTGCTCAGTGAGCTCTGCTTTTACACAAATGAACTCTGCATTTGCAAAAACATTTAAGAGTCTCTATTCAGAATATTCTGCTCTTTGTGCTCTCAGATGAAGTAAAACAGCAGATTCAAATTGACAAACGACTATTAAAAAACTTCTTTTCAAGTCAGTGTAGCAGACAAAATAGCAGACTGCCAACATCCTCAATTATGTTCAATTTCTGTCTGATTCAAACTGCCAGTTTCAAGATTATCAAAACAGCAATTTCTTTCAAATCGGACTCGATATTGGCATTGTTTTTCAGCCCCGATTATGTGATGTCTGTGAAGATACTGTACAATTCTAAGACCTGCCAACGAATATACACATGAATATAAAAGAACGCCATGTAATTGTGGTTACTAGTCCTTGCTAGGGCTTTAAACATGTATTATTCACTGTCAAAATGTAGATGCAAACTGAGAAAAAACTGTTTCTAAGCAGCATTCTGACATCCTTTTCCAGTCTAAAAGAAACAAAAGCAAAAAAACAGATTAAGGACAGCGACGCTAACATAAGATGAAAAAAAGAGCGCGGAAGTGGGCAGGAACTGATTCAAACTGTGAGCTGTGTGCCAACAACAAAGGATTATGGCTCTAATTAGTCTGAGATATACCCCACATACGTCACTGTGGCTGAATCAGGGCATAATGCTGTTCTGGATTTCACTGGTTTGCAGGGCCAATGTGACTAGTTCGAGGTAAGTTGAATACACGCATACAGTAGTTGATGATTTTAACTGTACACGGCAGGCCATTGGACAAGAGGAGTCTGCACCAAAATATTAAACTAAGTTGGAGCATGGATGTATGTATAGTTTGTGTCTGCATGGCAATCACAATGACAATTTGCAAGGGGGCAAAACTGTAAACATCTGATTGTTTTGGTATGTCTGACAGATTTGACAACACCGTAATGGATCAGAGGTGAAGACTGAATGCTTTAGGTTACCATTTCCCTCCCTCACAACAATATAACTCTGTATGCATTTGTGTGTACTTACTGCCCCAGATCGGTATATCCTTGCTCTCAGCCTTCATAACAATAGAAGCCATTGTCATGGTCACTGGGATGGCATCAAAGTAGGAAGAGTGGGGTGCTAGGGTGAGGATGGGTGCTTCTGCAGGTAATGCCCTTCGCCCTTTTACTGTCATCCAGTGAAAACCTCCAGCAAACCACATGACACGCATGATGACTCTCAGAACCACATCCACCAGTCTGGAGAGGGAGAAGATACTTTTCAATAAAATTGGAAATGGCGATAAAGTACAACGTAGTACAGTGACATTATTAGTAAGAAAATATAACCTACTAAAGACAATTTCTATAATAATTAAAAGCTTTCTTGTTACAGTTATACACTTCTTTATTTACCAAGTCATATTACACACCATATGTAGACAATATGACATATGATCGTCTGACTGAAATGGAAGAAAAGTTAACAACTAACAAGCTACTAAGACGGTGGCGAATTCTGTTAAATAACGGTGCTTTTCTCCTAAACCATCCTACAGCCTGTCCCATTACGCCTGTATAAATTATTTTGTCATTTTCATTTTGTAATTATCAATGACCGTTAATGACCTTCAGCATGGAACAGCCGATAGAGAGACCTGCCAGCGCAGCAGTCACGCAGCAGCTTTGCCTAGCTGCCGGTTTGAAATGAGTTTAGCAGCATGCAAACCAGTGACGGAAGTAGGCCATGGACGACTTTGCAATGTGACAATTGCAATGTTCAAAAAACGTGAGGCCAACACTGCATACCAAGCAGGTCTAATTCAGACGCATACATTACACGCACATAACAGGATACCCACCTCCTCCAGAGGCACTGAGGTTCAACGGTGGTCTCGGAGCGGCCCACTGAAGCCAGGAAGGCGAAAGGCCAAGCCAGTAGCATCATGAATGCAGCTATGAATAGACGAATGGGGAATAGTGTGACTGTCATGAACGCTATCTGTAAGAGAAAAAGAGATGGAAAAAATGAATCCATCAAATCCAACTGAATAAACACAGAAGTCACAACAGTATACGTGCGAGTGTATTGTCATATCAACTTTTGTACTGCGGAACATCATATTCTGGATGTAGATACTGCAAATTTATAATTACTGTAACAGCAAATAAAATATGACAGTTTGAGACTATAATTTCTCTCTCTCTCTCTCATATGGTCAATACAAATGCAAAATAGGCTTTACCCTGAAACAATGATCGCCCGCAATTACATAAAATCATCACAATATAAACCTGCAAACTAACTTGCTACTAAAAAGCTCTAGAAACATTTATCATAGCTGTGATTTTTTTCATTCTTGACTCTCAGACTAAGCCCTGCACTGCAGTCTTTAAGTTCAGTGGTGACTGTTTACTTTACAGCTTTTACAGCTCCGATAGCGGCGCTTATCTTCTGTCAATATTGGCCCTGATAGGATGGTTTATCTCTAGCGTCCCTCTATTTATCCTGATAGTGCTCTTGTCTGACAGTTCAGTCAATTAACATTTGTTTAGCTGTTTACTTACAAATGCAATGAGCAGCAATTTTTGGAGACTATAAGACACAGCTAGAAACCAGTTATTGCAATTACAGTTTAATTTTTAATTGACTATAGCAAGGAGGATGCCCCGTATGAGGGAAAGCAATTACTGATGTATGATGGTGCATTCAGACATTACAAAGATGATTGTTGAATATGGCTGGGGAAACTGTCAAAATAATTTTTGACACTCTTTTGCAACTGCCATCTTAGTGACATCACCATAGATCCCGTTTGTCTTTTATCCCAGCATTCTCTCAGCATATGAATTAATTATATCAAAATGTGGTGCAAATATGGGCCCTTTCACGAAAATCAAAATGTACTGTATTTTGACTGTTTGATGAAAAAGGCAGGAGACACTATAATGCATTTGTTAAAATAATCATGCAGAAGCATGAAACACATTTTCTACCTTTAAACGGTTCCAACGGTTTGTTTATTCTGAACCCTGCATTGTTTACACTGGGTTGCTGATATCTTCCATTTTATTTATTGGGGGTGCGGTGCTACCACCATCTGCTGTCCACATGCGTTGCCACCCACTGTAGTTAGTCAAACTGTGTATGTCACTCGTGATTGTATTTACATGCTAGTGGAGTACAAGATACAAACAATACTGTAAACCCAGCACCAAAAACTTATCTGTAGTGCCACTGGTAATCATAAAAATGCGTCAACCTTTGATGCATCACAGGGTAATAAAACAGATTATAATATTTTGTCACTTCTTTTTTGCAGTGAACTAAAAATCCAGAGTTAGTGGTTTCAGCCCTTAGAATCACTTCCTTTCCCTTCAAGACTTTTAGTGTCAACTGTCTGTGGGAGGTCTTAGGAACGCAATGATTTTTGTTTGCATATGTTTGCATGATGTTGGGGAAAAAAAGTCACATCAAAATAATTAAATGTTGTTGTATAAGATCTTGATAATCCATGCTCAGGTTTACTATTATGCTGTTAGGCCTATAGTAACCTTCCGTATTGGATTACAGATCCCACAGTTGGGCTATCCTGTGTCATGTTTTCAAACAGAAAAGCAAGACATCAACATTACAATGGAAGGTAGATGCACTATGTCACACTTCACAATTCATGGAAATGTACAATATAACTTAAGATAGACTTGAATGCTATTGGTTAGTTCTAAAATACAGTTTTGGTTGAAAGAGTGTGCAACATTTTGAAGACCTACAATATCCTCCTACCTTGTAAAATATTTGGTAACAGCTTTTGTGACAATGACACAAAATATACATGAATTATTGCAGGTTTAAATATAGTGACAAACAGTGAAATTTAAAGATATTGTCCACTTACGCTATCATTGTTAACTAGCTTGAAGGGAACTATACCCTTAAATCCTTTCTGATGAATAAGTATATACCCTTGCCAGCGAGACACAAGACAGGGTTCAATTTTGATGTCGATATACAGTTTAAGGAGTAGTGATCCATACTGTGAGGAGGAACTATTGACTCATTGCTGCTTTGTGGGGATTAAAGGGGATTAACAAATCCACTGCTGGGTTCCCCTGTAAATAACACAGGAATGTAAATCAGTCTTGTCAAATGCTAAACTAGGATAATTTAACTAACATCAGCAACTTGCCTTCATTATCACCCCAAAGTGCATTTTATAGATTGTTTAAAGTGAATAATAGCACATCCTAGTAATGGGTATCCAAGCGAACAAAGAAAAAAGTGACTAAAGGTGACATAAGATCTTACGCCTTTAAGCATCAAACTATTGTACACTGTTGGCAGAGGTTTTTCTAACAAATCATGCCCAGTTTGTATCAAAATAAGAAACCTTTCCTAACGGGGATAACAATGTTCCACCAACGCCAAAACATCTAGTGTTTGTGAAAAATCTTACACACTGGTGGCCAGCAGTTTGGTCACAAGCTCTTTGATAACAAGATCCTACACAGTGGAGATTCGTGTGGTCAGATTATTGATCCTGGTCCTTTCAGAATCTGTATTGTCCTATTTTGTCATTTCACAAAAGGAGGGGAACATAACCACTAAAAATAAACTTAATGTGGGATTACGGTAATAATAAATTTTGATAACTGTATCTTTTGATATCTGCCCCACATTACAGGTGTATACAATTGAATCACATATGTTTAGGGAAAAAAAACAGTACTCAAAACACAAATCTCATTTTTAGGACAGGCACTTACACAATGGCCAGCTAACTTGGAACTCGGGCTAAATGACTGGCTGAGTGGCATACACCCATTGGCTGCTGACTGGGGATTTAACGTCTTTGGAATTGTTTTGGTTGGCCATGTTCCACCTGCACAGGGCCATGAACAGTTGAAATTTTGCAGTCCAACCCGGCAGTATTTTGAATATATTGACGCCAATACAATGAAATGTGCTCTTTGTCATATTAACATGTGATAAAAGCACGGAAACATCCACGTAAACAAGGCACTGGCATGTGCCAGCCACAAACAGAATCTGTTTGGCTGGGAGGAGAGTTGTCTTGTTTTATTACTTATTAATCTTTACAATGTTAATTATTACCATTAAGCGGTTCTTAGTATAGCTATTAATTGTTTTGCTGTGTGTGTTGAATTCAACAGTCAGTTTTTAAGAGGTTGTGTTCTTGTCTTCATTATTGTTGTGGTTAACCTCTGATGTTATCATGAGACCAACACCCCAGCTTGACATGTTGCCACTTGCCAATACTGAACACCTAAAGGACTCGTACTATTTTTTTTGAAACCCCCAATGATTCAATTCCCCATCACAGACTCACTTCTGTATTTTTTGTACGGCTCTGTGATTTATTTATTGGTGTCAAAACAAATACACACATATGAAACCAAATGGGGAAGAGAGGAAGTTAAAAAATGTCATTCGTGTAGCCTTGTTGTCAAAATAGACTGTTGTTTATGTATGTTAAATTTATCACCCCATTAATAAACTTCTGTACACGGCTATTTAGAGATTACAGGAAGGAGCGAGGGCACCTACACATTCTCTTGGCTGGGATCCACCTGACATTCTAATTTTTTTCTCCATCGGTCAAAAGAGCTTGGAGGAAAGAGACAATGTGAACCTCCCTAGGTCACCATTAGTCTTAGTAACAGGACTCTTCTTTACATAGGAAAGAAAAGTTATTCACAAAACACAGGCTCTCAGAAAAGACAAAATACGCTGCTGAAATGTATACTTTAAAGTGCTTTCACGTTTTGTACCAACAAGAAATGAAAAATGATACAGGTGCCAAAGACATCGGTAGCCTGGAACCCCTATAAAACCTGAGCCATGTTTCTACAGGTTTGTTGAATGGCTACGTAACAGAATAGGGAAGGTTATTGTAATTTATCCTGGATTTCTCCTGATGCCCAAATCACTAAAGTGTTTAGTTCCTTTGCCTACCACTGATGTCTGGTTTCGATTATTGTGTCACAAGTTGAGCAAATGCTCAAATTTCATTTGTCTCTACATTTTAAAAACGATTCACCTAAAAATAACTGGTACCAGCACTGAAAAAAGGCTATAAAAAAGCAGTCTGTAACTGGTTCCCCAGGTGACCGAGAGATAAATGTTGGCATGTAGGCTTCACAGACTACTGTATTTGCAGCGGCTGGTGTTTCAGGCTATTCAACTTTGTCAGGGATCTTATATGTTTTTATAAAATTCATCTGCTGTACAAGTTTGAACTAAGAACAATGCAGCAATATAAAAAACTGGAGGGGAGGTTTTCAGTTGGGGCCGGTTTGAATTTTACACAACCTTTTGATAATAACATACTAATGCTATAATTATGAATATTTGCAAACGATTATTGTGTAATTTGTCCCTTCTTAACGATGATTTATGACATAGCACAGGGGTTGCACAAACAACATTGTTAATAACGATGCTTAATTGTTCATGGCAACACCTTTGCCTGAAAGCTCTAAATCTGATCATAAAGCAGACCTGGTGCTCTTTCCTGTGACAATCAAGTGACTTTTCTACTTTAAACAAAACTGACCAACCGGTCTGCACTTAATCCACTGCGGAAAACACGTGAGTGTCGTGGATGAAACATCCTGAAGAAGACGATGGAGCTCCCATCCCTTTATTCTGCCTCCATCCACACGTGTTACGTACCAAGGCTTTAATCAAAGCTAACAAAGTAGAAGAAAATACGAGGGAAGCTTAAAACGGTTGAGACTGAACTACATTGAAATTGTAGCATTTCCTTCAATGCTGATAAAGTTCTAAATCCAGCTGGAATCTTGTTCTTCTCAGCTGATGTAGAATGCAACAAGCTAGGCCCGTTCTGGACGGGCGGCCGTACTCATAACGGTACTACATATTCTACACTCTGAGCGTATTCCTGAGTGAGAAGCGGGGATTTTTGCTTTAGAAATCAATGCTGCAGTGAGGTAAACTAACGAATTCAAAGACTTAAAGCCCACCACCCACAGCGTTCAAGCAACACTGCAAATCAACAAGCTAGAGAGCAACATGTATGTAGCTAATATTAGCTGCCCGGCTAACACCAGCTCAGAGGACTGTTACAATAAGGAAAACTGCCAGCTTAAATGATGCTGGCAACTCAACATCATCTCATCCAAAATTGCTAAAATTATACAAGCAAATAGATTGCAAATAATCACTTTGCCCTGAACAGATTGAACCATCCACTGACGTTAATGCACAACATTCGTTACCTTCGCCTTTTCCAGCGGGGTGAATTTCAAGACGTGCACAAAAGGGTTCCTAACTGGAGGAGCCTGGTCCATCTTCTTCCCGTCTCCTTCCCCCGCACATTGCCTGCTAGTCGGTAACCTCATACTCACAAATCACGATAGCAAAGCTTGACAAGTAATGTTGGCTAAGAACACAACAGAAGCAAGCTTGAGGTTGCAAAGAGATTAAGAATCTACACGTAGCGCAGATTTACTTATCTTTCCTACACCGTGGCTAACTGCAGTGGCAGTGCAGCTAATTAACGTTATTAATCTTCCTTTCACGGACACCATGGAGGGATAAAGGTTAGCTTAAGGATTAGCTGGGGATATTTGAAGTCGCTAGTATCTTTCTGCGTGCAGGGCGCAACGCGTTCCTCCACACTCCCCACAATCGGCTAGCTCAGGACGCTAACCACGGTTTTCCCCCTTCCCACTCTGCGCATGCGTCTCAACATCCTTAGTTTTCACGCACGATGTGACGCTGTCTTCACGAGACTTCCGTAATGCTTCACGTTCTCATGTTTACAATGTTTCATGTTTGACAAGATTTACAGATTTAGTGCTCTCTTTTCTCCTCCTCCTCCTCCTCTTTTCGTATTTTTTCTGGTTGCTATTTTCAAATAAGACAAGGCATCACGACTCCATTGTTTGTGGCAAATCAACTCTTTACTTATAATAAAACAAAAAAAATCAAAAACAATTGGTCAGAAATCATTGTATGATGCAAAACATTTTTTGATCTCATCAACACATAAGCTCCATGAGAGTCATTGCAAGTTTGTTTTGGATTGCATCTTAAGTATTTTATTTTTTGCGGGATAATCAATCAAATCATAAATATAGTTATTCATTTTACATTTGCTCAGTGTAGTGTTTGTCACTTTCAATTCAGCATTTTTTGCTTTGCACAATACAGGTGAGCAGGTTAGAAATACGTGTGGTAACACAGGAAGTATTCAATCACATGAAACCACATACTGACAACACTCAGGGTTAAAGGGTCACATGTCAATAGGCAGAGCCTTCTTTAAATTTATTGTTTGTCGCCAATGATAGGCATATCTATAGTAATAGAACACTGTGGTGGATAATGCTGCTAATGAGAAGGCTGCACTGCCTGCTTTACTTAGAACAAAGGAAAGGTTATGCCTATTTTTAGTGGGCTAGAGTTGATATCGAGATCTCCACGAGTGGCTCTCACAAGTACAAGGCATACCTTATTATTGGATGGTCGTGGTCTAATACGTACAAATATGGTTTGCAAGGTTTGCACTGAGGTCTATCTATAATGTGTCTCACATAATTGTGTGTGTGTGGGTGTTCTCTCCTGTGAACAGTCACCGATTCTGTGAAATGAGTCAGAACAAAACGGAAAGAGATGTCCCT
>OMNV01016206.1:0-26838 GCA_900303265.1 Brotula barbata | reverse complement strand
TTTTTCGGACACGCTAAGTCACCCAAATCATCAAGAGTGTGTGACTTTTGTGCCCTCTCACACACCAAGATCTTATGATCCACTCCACTATTTGTAAACGCGAAATAGAACAGAAACTGAAGTTACAGAAGCTGTTTTTTTTACGTAATAATCTTTGAACTCTTTACCTTAGCGGGCTTGATGTTTGTGCGTGTTGAGGGATTCTTGTGACAGAGCGCATCGGCCCAGATTGACGATTTGTTCTATAAAAGCTGGATTCGAAGGTTGTTTTAGACGTTCAGTTGACATCATCTGCTTTCAAAAGCTTGAAAGAAAAATAACGTTGTCACACAATGTGCTGATAATTAACCGAACTGACGCGCGCGTGTGTGTGCGTGCGTACGTGAGGGAGATAGAACGAGAATGTGAAAAGTTCAGCACAGCCTCTCTTACTGTCTAGACATGAGACAGTGGCTTCGTTTCTATGGCGGCGTCGTTAGCTGCACCTCAGCCGTTCGGTCTCAAGGAAATTTTTGACAGATTTTGCCCATTATTAAAGCATCCATAGATTTAAATTCAACTTCTCATTTCGTTTGGCTCGGAAAAATATTGAAATTTATGCCCAAACCCGTAACAAGCAACAAGCCAGTGACAATTCAAGTTTGTCAGTTGAATAAAAGCAACAAAAAAAACAAACGACTGTCATAATCCTTATTAGTTTGGCCTCATGAGAAAAAAATGAAAAGGGCAAATCTGCAAATCAGTGTTTTGCATGTGATGGAACACGTGTAATAAAAGCCAAAAACATGGGATGGCGTAGCCCATCCGCTCACAGATGGCAGAGAAAGACAGATTGACGCCTGAAATAAAGGACAAATCTGCATTTCAAGGACACCGTCTGGTTTTTAGCTCCGGTTGTCACAGATTGTGTCCTTGATGAGCATGTCGCGGCGACACGGTCATCTAATCATCCCAGTATCAATAATAAATCAGATTGGATGCTGTTGCCTCACATGTGGGGGGGAAAGGAGAACGAGGAGAAGTAAGAGAGTTTAACAAAGACACTCGGAGACGGGTAAGAGCTGGAATTTATTGATAAAAGGAGAGGAAAACAACTGCTACCACATACCTGAATTCGAACACCCCTCACACACACACACACACACACACACAGACTTCTCCCACTGCCACCTCTTTTGCCATACCTGCTGCCTCCACTTTGCCAGCCTCCCATCCACCCACTCAGTGTCTGTTACCGGTGCTAAATGGAAGCGAGAGAGGATGGGGAAGTATTTATAGATTATATCGAGCCTGCATTTTGCATTATTAAAGTACGCAGAATTTAATAGCTGGTTATTATGGCTCCACATCCTGCAACCTACCTATTTTTCTGATATTGTGCTTTAAAGAGCAGAAAGGAGTTTGCTCTATGAACCTGGCAGACAGAAGGAGAAGACAAAGGAGAGGGAGATAATGACTGAGATAGGGAAGAGACAAGGGGCGCGGGGCGGAGATTGGGCTGAACCGGGGTGTCAGCTGACTCGGGAGACAGATCCTGATCAATTATTGATGACGGTGAATGGCAAAGGGTTCCAGGCAGGCCCCAGTGTTGGGCCGTGTCCTCTTGTCATGTAACATTAATTGGCCCAGACACCCAATCATCCGTGGCTCCCGTTTCAGTTTGCCCATGATTTATTTAGCGGGACACTCGGCTGAACAATCATTGAGGTGGTTCGGCCACAGATAAACCCCAGAGTCCCGATCTGGTGTCCTCGGATCGGCGCGCGTGATTCACCGTGGAACACCGAGGGGATGTGCTGAGAGGGGTCACGGAGTAAGAACGCTGTGTGTAGGTGTGTTAATGCGACATATACACACCATTTGCTAAACCGGTATGCAGCTGTTAACCCAGATACATGTACAAAGAGCACATGACAGCCTCGGTGTGGGTTCAGTATTATTGAGTGTGTGTGTGTGTGTGTGTGTGTGTGTCTATATTAGCTCATGTCAGGCAGCAGGCAATCAGCAGATTTGATGGAAGCTGGAAAAATTACATCTAAAAATCCTGTTTACGCAGATTTATGCAAATGAGATGGATCACGCATACGGAAATACCGGGTGAGACAAACCCATAGGTCGTGAACTGCACTCAACGCACCGAAGATCAACTTTGGATCAAACGCAAACCACACACACACCGCTCAAATAGGAACATTCACCCGTAAGATAAAAAAACAATGAATGGGTTTGATTGCACAGTGCAGAGTTTAGCACGAGGGGAGGGAACCTTTAAGAGACGGTCTATTTTCTCCAGTGGATCTGTGTGGTTACTCATTAAAACGGTGGAAAGTTTCACAAAAGCCCCTAAAGTGTCGTGAATATCTGTATCATTAAAAAGTTGAAAATATAATTAATGGGTATTTAAGTGAGGTCTGTGACTGTATACGGACGTTTTTTGTCCCCTCGTGCCCACACTGCCCCTCTGTTGAAGGTACAAAGAGGCACGATTAGGTGGAATATATTTTCAGTCTAGAGTTTGATGTGAGTCACGACAAATCGACTCGCCTTTTTATGCTCCTTTTAAAAGCAGTCTGCTCTGAGCAACGCTGCTCTCACCATTTTTTTTTTTTTTTGACGAAGAGAACACTTCAGAGCAAATGCAGCACAAAGATTTTCTGTCATAAAAGCTCCTAAGTCTCTGATATAAGATGGTATGTTTAATTTAACTGACTGCACCAGCATCACATCTGGCAACATGTTGCTCTGGTCCTGGAACATACAGTATTTGAAAGGCGACACACGTGATGCATTTTCACGCATTTTATGCTGCAATAGGGAGGAGAGCGCGTGTCGAACGTAGTCATGTCGGCGTTTATATCTGTAGAAATGAGTGGAGTGAGACCAAGCTATTGGTCCCGACCTCCTTAGACGGCTTTCTTTGGTATTCTTTTGCTTACATAACACGGTGACATCAACAGGACACGCCTGCAGCAAAGCAGAATAGAAGAGGATGAATACAGATGTTTAAAAAAAGATGATAGATGAAAGTAAGAACATGTAAATCTCTACTATACTGTCCACTTTAATTATACATACATATATATATATATATATATATATATAGTACTGCGCAAAAGTCTTGGTCCTCCACCAGCAAACCTTGTGTAATCGACCTTTTTCCCAGCAGTCATTCTGACAGGAAATAGTGATGAAAGTAGAACAAATCTAGGTGTGATCAATGACATTAATTAGGGCTCCATTCCATTTAGGTTGAAGAGAGCCTGGTTCCAAGGGGGGTCACGCTAAAGCCGTGACCCTTTATCGTGTAGAAGCTGTTCTTTTCGGATGATTTACTGTTTTTTAATACATTTCCTGTATTTTCTGGTTAAGAGATAGATAGCATTGATAAAACAACAAATCTAACGGTGGTCGAAGACTTTTGACCAGTACTGGATATAAATATTTATAATTATTGATGAAGAATGAATTTAGTCGGATTTATTATCATCCATCCATATTGTATGAATGTAAATAAGAATAAATATTTACTGTATATATACTTTATATTCTGTTTTTGGCCCCTTGGTTGAAATTTGTAGTCTACTAAAGGCTTTTGGTCATTTTTATGGTGAAAACATTCAGTTTGTGACAAAATCTGGCTGACATGGGAAAGTAGTTCCCAGCTGAAGTTGGTAAGTTACAAACATTGTTTCAGCACAAACTGGACATTTTTCCTTGACTTCCTTTACATACACGACAAGGTTATTCCATGGACTTACTCATCGTTTGTATGCGTCTGTAGGTCTACTTCATCTTTTGGATGTTTGGATGTATTTCTGTGTGCACGATCGCAATCGTAGTAACAAACTTGTGCATCTGAAAAAAACATTGGCACGAATCCCTGCAGGAGACGGCGCCAAAAATAGTTTTGTTTCTATCGTATTAGAGGAAGCTTGTTTGCTTGCAGAACCCACAAGTAATTGTAATAACACTTTTCTCCAAATCTAAGAAAAATAGGAGCTCTCGTCACAGCCGGCTTTGTTTTTGTACCCCGATGCTAATTATATTGTTCCTCCTCCTCCTCCTCCTCCTCCTCCTCTTTCTCCCCTGGTGGTCGGACAGATCAAATGACTCTAAACATTTTGCCTCGTACCACTAAGAAAATGTTTAGAGAAAAAAATTCACAGACAAAGCTCATATTTTGCCATTGTGCTATTTTAATTGAGCAGAATGGGAACGCTGAGACAGCAGCATCCGATCACTCTGGCTGATGCAAGCGAGCAAATTGATCATACAAAACCAGCCCCCTTTCAACAAACCAATTAATTATTTATGGGCTTCAGTGGAGCAGAGAAAGTTAATTTATTGTTATCATTAGAAGAGTGTTCTGTTTGGGCCCGCGTGGATGAAGAAGAGCCGAGCAACAATTACGGGCGCCGAAGATTAGAGGGAGCTTCACTGTGGCTGCCGCTCACGCACACGACGGTGCGGTCGACCTTACAGATGGAGTCCATCAAATCTGAAATCAAAATATAGTCACTGCAGCCTTATTATGACATTTTAATAATAACTTAGGTAACGTGACTCAGGCAGCAAATATGGCGTGATGACAAAATGTTTTTATTTTGCATCAAGTTTTACGTCGAGCATGCTTCCTCTTCACTACAGGTTTATCAGCTGATCAACTATATTGACCTACATATGAAGAGATAAGAATATGGAACAAAATATTACAAAATATACAAAATAGCAATTTGATGATCAAGCAAATTTGATACTTTTAATTCTAATTCTAATTCTAATTCTAATTCTAATTCTAATTGTTACGGTCATGCTGTTTGGTAATGATCTTGACTTTCCTACAGTAACTTTATCACAACTATACATTTTTGGAAAAATGTATCATCTGATTTTCTCTTAAGTATCAATATCTGTATCAGCCTTTAAAAATTCTGAATCTAATCAAAGAAAAAGTGTCATAAAAAGTTTTTCTGCTGTGTTTTGCCACATCAATCATAACATACTTGTAAAATATATCATAAACTATCATTGTCATAAACTGCTTCATCCCATTGACAGTGATACAGAAAGGCAAATATTAATTTAGAAGTGTCAAAGTTTAAGTTTGACCACGCGAAGACGCTAAACCTTTGCTCTTATTAAACTTCCTTCAAGGCCTTTGTTGTGTCAGTCCATTACCTTTGGGCAGTTTAATCAACTCAATAACTTTAATTTGCAAATGTTTACTCCTCCACAGGAGCAAAAAGCCATAACACCGGAGACATCAAGTGAACATCCCATGGTTTCTGATTAGGAATTCATTATTTGGCACCCGTCTGCCTCTCTGTCCGGCGTATGAGCTGATTAGCAAGTGGAGGAAGGATAGGTAATGACGATAACACTCAGCTCAATGGCTGTTTTATGGCCGGCGCTGCTTTATGATGCTTGCGCTAATTGCCGGCGTGATTAGTGAGGTGTCGGTGCCCTCTGCGGTTGCTCCGGCTATCCTGTGAACTGAGCTCTTTCAGCCCGGATCACAGGGGATGTGTGGGTGTGCGGTGGATCGTTGCAGGAAGAAGACACAGAGGCATAATCGACTTCCCGCTTTTTCTGCCCTTGTCAGCCTTTTCCTGTGTGCCGCAATAAAGACAAATTAACTTAGAGGCAATCAAAGGATTTTTGAATACGGTAATCTATTTGTGACTGTCAGCGAGTGAAAAAATAGGAACGGCGGCTCAGCTGATTGGCTGAAGTTTGAGTTTTTTCGTCGTATGATTGTGTATTTTGGGAGCGTGAGGTGCAGTAGATGCAGCGCTGCTGTGCTGGAGCGGCTGAAATGCCTCTTACGCTGTTGATTTTGTAATAACCATCGAACCGTCTGTTATCTGGGTTCTATGTAACAAACGTGACACGTTGACTCATCGGTTTTATCTGCTCGTCCTGCTCCATCTCTCCTCATTATCCACGTTTTCCTCTCCTGGTCCCAGATCAGGTCCGTGTTGACCACCTGACCTCAGTGAGGCCTGTGTTCCGATTCATTTGCCTTCCAGTGAGTTTGTGATGTGAATTTGCCTGGAGCTCGGGTCGTGTTTGCATATTTCTGTGTGTGACCTTTATCTTGGTTCTCTGAGCAGACTTTAGTTTTCCTTTGCTATGACCGTGTATTTAAAGAGTGCTGTCTCTTATGGAAATGAGTGTTGGGTTTCTGCTGCTTATATAAGACGGTTCGTCACATTTCGTATCTCGGACTTTTGTTAAATATGGACATTTGATGCATCTGACCAAAATTTGACTTTATGTGCACTGGATGTGGATATAAAGCCAATAAAAAAAAAAAAAAGAGGCTACGTAAACCATTTTACTTTCAGTCATCCTGCTACACTTTGCAAAATTTTTACTAATATAATAAATACGTCACTAGGAATAATCTCACACTAATTGTTAATTTATAGTCTCTATGCTCACAAACCACCTGTTATTGTATTCGTTCTTCACAACATTTCATCGCCTTTATTTATCATCAAGATTAAAAGCAAACATTTGAGCAGAAGCCTCTTGTTGTTGTTGTTGTTGTTGTTGTTGTTATCTTCTTCAGATATCAGGTAAATTGATTGTATATTGAATGTTTACTTCAATTTTGGTCTCTGGGATCTGGGCCAAAATGAAATGAACGTTAGCATTTACAAGACGGTTCAGAAAATGAATTTTCGATCACGTGGTCCATCCGCCCGTCGATTGATGCAGATTTTCTTTCTGAGCGTATTCATCGTTTTACCACGCACGTCAACATGCGGATAGCGTGTCATCATTTTTTGTGGTTAACTTTTTAGGCTCATTTTGTTAACAATAGACGCCCTTCACGTAAACATCCATCAAATCTCTCTCTCTCTCTCTCTCTCTCTCTCTTTCTCTCTCCCTCCCTCTCCCTGATGTGTCAGCTCTCTCTGCTCGGAGCTGGGCGTGCAGCCATGTCCGTCAGCCCCATCCATCAAGCGGCGGGCTGCGTGGCGGAGACATGATGATGGGCAGCAGAGAAGGGGCAGATGTTTTCGCAGGAACTGATATATGTTCACATCCACGAGGGATGTCATTATGCGGCAGACAGAGAAACATGCGGCTGATTAGCAACTTATTAAGTCAAGGACACCGTCTTACAGTAACACACACATGCACGCACACGCACACACAGAGATTCCACTTACAGCGGTGCTTTTGCTTGCCGGTGACAGAGACCTCTCTGTGTCTCAGACAGATAAACCCTCGCTCTAATTAGCCGCCGCTCCTGCTGGTTTTCATGTAGCAGAGACCTCGAGGAGGATGCTGCTTTTGTCGCTGCAGGTTTCCCTCTTCCTGCGTATGCCCGTGGGGGGGTAAACTAAGAGGTACATAAGGTTTGCGGATTTATCTCTCGGAGAGCCCGGTGTGTGTTGTGCAAAGTAAATACGGCTCAATGTTTCCCAGAGGGCATGTAAGGATTGTAGGAACTGAAGAGAGTGGACACTGAAGCAGACAGAGGGCTTTAGTCCTGATCCAGGACCATGGCTGACTTGGTGGTATTGAAAGGTGAATTTCATATCCGCCGCGTGTTTTCCATGATTGTCAGATTTCTGGAGTTGTCCTCTGACCGGTCACACCAATAAACCCAGGCATCGTGTCTGCCTAGATTCAGCCAGAGAGATACAAAGAGTGTCCTCGTCTTCTTTCTATCTTTCCTTCATGGCTCCTCCCTTCAGCGTTTTGCATGCAGCCTCACGGACTGCAGCTACGTCTGTAATTGCAGCAAAATGTGTTTTGACAATTGAGATGATGAGAATGAGTTGGTTCACGTGTCGTTCTAGAGAATAACTGAGGCGGTTGCCAGCGACTAATTGGTCCCAGGAAAGGTTTCACTCCGATATAGCAACGCGTCCATCGATTGTTGATTTTTGACCTTTGGGCGGAAACACAAACTGATGGACACTCCGTCCCCACGCACTGTAAGATTAGAAATGTGTTGTGTCTGGTGTGTGAGCGGAAGCTTCAGAGGGAGAGAGAGAGAGAAAGAGAGAGAGAGATGAGTACATGACAGACGAAGATTGGTGCGGATGACCAGGGGAGAGTCAAGCACCGTGTACTAATTTGGGAATGGATCCATCAAGTCAGTAATGGGCCTAGTCTGCCTTTATCTCTACTTTAAGTCTTAAAAAACACAATAAATACTAAGTAGAGGGAGATAAAAGCTGCACGAGTGATAATTCCACATTACAGAGAGTAGCTTGTCATTTCCAATAACTGATTTTGGAACAACTCTCTAATATTCTCATCTGAAAGTGAGAGTGTGTGCGATGCTAATTTTAATGACGGCTCAAATAAAATACAGGAGGAGATCAGCAGTCAGACTTCAGAGAAAGATTCACACCGAGCGTTTTCTTTTTCTCCATCTTTTCGTGCCGACTAGCTGCAACTCGGTCGTCTCCTCCTTTGGTTGGCAGCAGAAACCGGTGTGCCCTTCGTTTTTCCTCCCGTCTCTTTGCAACGTGTCAGGTCCAGTTTAGCGCTTGAAGCCAGGATGTGTCACAATCACACCGCACTCACAGCTCTTCTTCCTGGAGGCTTTCTCGCTCCCAAGGTGAGTCAGGCCTCGTCACCGGTCCTAAAGACACGTTAGACCATCACTCCAACGGTTTATATCCCTGTCGTGATTTGTCAGAGGAAATACTCCTGAAGAGTGTGATCACTTCGAGCAAGGTTGGAGTGTTGACGGTGTTTACGCTTCGGAAAAAATAAAGTGTAAAGTTAGAACTATAAGGACAAAGACACATGGAAATTCTAGTCCAATAGATGCGAATTTTGTAGACCGTCTGCTCGAATGACACCAAGACTAATTCCTGTTCACTCCCATTCTGTTTGTTTGTCCTCTCTCTAGAAAGAGTTCCTGGCAGCCAAGACTGAAAAGGACATCTTTGCCCATCTGGGTCTTGAGTACATTGAGCCTTGGCAGAGAAACGCGTAGGCCTTGGTTCCCTGGCTGGATGATACCCTATGAATGCATCAGTGTTTATCCCATCTGCTTTCCGTTCTGTGGCTCTCCGCTCTTTCACTTTCAAAGAGCTTTTGATTTCCGTGCAATTTTGCATTGTTGCTGTTGTGCTTATTCGCCGGTGTTTGTCGTAGCGAATGCTCTCCGATACTATTCACGGTTCCCTTGTCTCCGAACGCCGTAATCATACGCAGGACACAGAGGGAAATCAGTCGACGCGCGAGTCACCCAGGGTGTCTGCACGAGGGAGAGACAGACGGAGACAGTGGTAGTAATGAGGGAAGGGTGACCGTCCAGAGGGAGGAGGCGGAGGGAGATGGAGAGAAGACGGGAAAGGATGAAAAAAAAAAAACGAGGGGGAAGGGAGCTTTACAGAGCAAAATGTTGTAATCACCCTCCTCCTGGCAGGAAAGTGCTCGGCGTGAAGCTGAGCCAGGTTTGGAGAGAAGTGAGAAGAGAGTAACGAGCTTCAAATAGAGAAGCATTCAGCGTCACCATTTAGCCTCCGTTTAAGACGGCGTCCACTGGAGATCATTTAGCCGGCATTCTACAATCCAAAGAGCCACCGTCCCCCCGCTTGTTGGAAAATGAATCCCTTCCCCCAGATGCTCTGCTGGCAATCAGAGGCACCGGGAAATCTTGAAGAATTGAAACAGAGGGAAAATTAGTCCACTGATCACAAGAATAGATCTTGGCGTTCCAGCAAGCTTGGCAGAGATTAGCACCTTTGGTACTTCTTCCCTCTTATATCCAATAAATGATTGCGTTGATGTCTGCGTGCCTTTTATTCATGGACGTTGCCGATCAAGGTTTACGCCTCCAAGTTTTAAACCTGTAATGACTTTGGATCCTCTCGGGTAAACCGGTTAACACGTAGTTGTTCTTCCACCGATGACAGGACTTGCTGGCGTGCGCTCCACACTCCCGCCCACTTTTCCCATGTTGCTTAGCCCGGATATATCCCACGGTGTCTCGCAGGGCAGAGACAGATGACCACAGCGAGACATTCCAGTGAATGACCCTATTTAAAGACCTTTAAGTAGAGCAGTTCGCCTCTTTGAAGAATCAACACGAGGCCCCCCTTTGGTTTTTTTCGCCTTCTCTCTTTTTCTCCGGCTCACATCGTGGCTCCCGTAACGCGACTGCGGTCCCCTGGGTGATCGGACGATCGGACTGAAGAGTGCGGCTGAACTTTAAAAACGCGGGGTGTTTCCTGAGTGTGTAAGAAAGCTGACCTCAATAAATTCACTCCTGGCCTGCTTTCTTTTTCCTAATTGTTTTTCCAAGCGTGGGATTCACACTTTCATCATTAAATATTCACAAGGCTGCGAAGACCCAGCGGTACATCCTTTCATGTAATTGAATGGGTGTAACACTTGATTTAGTAGGTCAGATATAGTCTTCGTGTTCCAGACTGTAAAATCGTTGTAGACCTTAAAATAATTGGGAGAAAAAGGGTCGCAATCGTGGTAATATTATCTGTCCTGCGACGGTCTAATGTACTCCCGGCGGAGCAAATTACATCGATGTCGCTGGTGACATCATTATGCGAGGGCATCTTTCCACTCAGCCTGTCTGCCGAAAGGAGATGGCAGTGTATGTTCAACACAACATCTGACTTTGCCCAAACTTGGATTTTATAGTTGGCAAAAAAAAAATCGAAAAGAACACGTTTCATTTTTCATTTTTTTTTGTTTTTTTTTTGTTCTCCAAACAACACACGGTAAGAATCAACAAAGCATTCCCCCACGCCTCTCAGTTTTACTGTCCTCACTATAAAACAGTCCAACGATTTTTATATGAAAGTGTATGAAAGGCTTAGAGCAGGAGAGGAGAGCAACAAAGCGCACAGGACTCAGGAGGAGACCCACAGTGCCCTAGACCTCCAGGAACCAGAGGCAACCGGCGTGCTGAAAGACCCAAAATGCATCACGCTCGCTGTATGAACATCAACAACGTTAAACGCTACAAGAAGCCTGTTGTTATCTACCACAAAGCACGCCGCTGGACTCCTCCGAGAAAATATTTGGAGGAAAAAAAAAAAAAAGGGAGTTGACACATTGCGCAAAGTGATTGGTGACCAACTTTCAATTTGATTCAAAGAATTCATTTTGCTAAGCTGCAATTTTAATCTGTCTCAGCCAATCACACGTGACCATTTTATATGCAAATAATCGCCTTCGGCTTCTCGCGGTCTGGGCACTTTTTTGCATGTTTGATGTCTGAGGTCTGACCGAGATGACAGATGTGTGAATGTTTGAAAAATTACCTCCCAAGAATTTGCATAGAAGTGCCTGATTTGCTGACACAAATTTATTTTCCCAGCCAATCAGTTTTCATTTCTAGGCTGTGCGGGCATTTTTATTTCCCAGGTCTCTGTTGGCGAGATTCGACCAACAAAAGTCTTCAATCATTCCTGCCTGACAGCCATTATTTTAACGCAGCAGAGAATATTTTACACCTTGATGGGATATACCGGCTCCTTCCCACTCCTGACATTTAAACACGTGTGTGCATTTTAATACACTGCAAAGAACATAAGGGCCTCGTGCAGCTCCGTCACTTTGTCATGACGGATCCGGCGAGGTTGACTGAGAGAGCTGCTGATTTGAGAACAGTTTGCGATGAGAGGATGTGCTCAAAGATTAATGAGTGACTCTTTGAAGAGGACACTTAGTACCCAAGGGAATGTACATCAGACATAAAACTCCCCCAGAGACAATCTGAGGATAGAATAGGATGTGTCACTTTCCTTTGCAAGTGATTTGACAAAGGTCACTTTCTGTCATGTCCGGGAAAATGAGTGTGTAATGAGAATAATTGTGCGAACATATTCGTCATAGGTGAGAGGGCTGGAGAGCGTCGGTGAATCGTGGCGTGTTCCTCTGAGAAAACAGATCAATGAATTGTCAGGATGGTGCAGAGAGACAAATTTAGATCAGTTTGGTGAGGATCCAAAACAAGAGCGCGTCAGCATAAAATGTCAACATTTGTCATTGAGTCTGTGGGACAAACACACATATAAATATACAGTATATGTATGCATATGTATTGGTTCATGTCTTCCATCCACAGACGGAGAGGAGAGCAGAGAGAATGTAGACAAAAATAGATGACAAAATACTGATCATGTCTGAGCTGAGCTCCTTGAACAAACTTTCTCTTGTATTGTATCAGAAGACAGTGATTTATTGGCTGTGCTGTAGGGGCTTGAATGCATGCGTTGGGGCCAGTCAAAGCCAATGGAGGAGGGTGACAGAATAAGGACACTGTGTATCCTTGCCTCTCAAGGCCTGTCACAACGTCAACTCAGCCGGAGAGAAGAGAAGCCGATGTGCGGCCGTGGCCTGATCTGAAATAAAAGAAAACGGAGTGAGGAGGAGAGTGTGAGCTCTGAAAGTCCAGCACGAAATCTAAATACAGTCGCCATGTCACAACGCTCTCATCTCGGCCCTGTCGGCGGACGGGGAAGAGTCTACATTCATTAGATTCAAGAGAATATGAGCTTACGGCACAAACTGTAAGTTATAGATAAATAGAGCATAATTACTCTGTATCGTAATTTCTAAAAATGAAACAAATCTCAACGTTAATTACGACAACGAGCCTCAGATTTGATTCTCACTCCCAAGCCCCCTGCGGTGTCACCGTGACTTTCAGACTTCCTCAGTCTGACACGTGAGGAGTGATGTGAACACGCTCACACAAGACACTTTAATTTGAGGCGACCTGTTCGTTTCATGATAAACGACCTGCGTCCTTTACTTCTGGGAAGGCCGGATGGTTTCAGGGAGTGTGTGTCCTCCTCCACAGGTGGCAGACGGAAGCGGGCAAGAGAGAGGGAGGATGAAGAGGAGGAGATGAGCCATCTGCTGCATCAGGCCAAACCCCCCCCCTCTCCTTTTTTGGCTTTCTTCTTCGTAGCCAACTTTGTTTGTGGAGACTGCAATGTTTATATCTAAGTTAAAACATATATACTGTATATATATATATTTTTGCTCGCTGATACACAATTCATAGAGGACCCTGGGTGCAGGTATCACAATATCCTCTGTATAAATCTATGGGAAATAGACTGAGGCTGACCTGAATACCATTTCACAGGCTTGGAGGGTTCACTGTGTGTTTTTTTTAAACTTAAATTCAAATAATGCACTCCACATTTTGGTCCTCGTATCCTTTCCAGACCTGATCCAGTACTACGGTGCTCCGGTTGTGCAATGCACCCTTAAGCTCAGGAATGCACAGGCCTGACATTTTTGCAAGAATCTGACCTGGGCTGAACTGAATTTGATTCAAGTTGACTGGATGTCCACGCCAAGAGGGTCGAATTTTTAATTTTTAATTTTTTGCGTGCTGTTTGTAATGTGTAACAGCTGATCCATTCCCACAGTAGTGAAGTTTATTTTGCTGCTTTACTACATTGCAGTTGTTACATCACTTCCATGTTTATACGACCATGTGTGCGTCTCTCTGCCTGTGTGTGTGTCCATCCATTAAGCTCTTTTGAACCCTCTCTCTCTCTGTCAGAGTCCCAGTCTCAGCCTCACCTCTTCCTCTCCCAGAGATTCCAGATGGACTTGTTTTCATATCAAGCTGCTAATGAGGCGGCGCCGTTCATTCTGTGGCTCTGTGAATGGATGTCCAACCATTTAACCCCACCCACTGCCCTCTTGTGACCTCCGTGTATTTTTAGACATCCCTTAATTTCATGCTGAATAAACATCCACGTGTGACCAAACTCGAGGGCCAAGACGTCTCATCTTAGCGGACCGAGATAAAGCGCCTAGCAACAGTCGGTCCTGTTGTTCAGGCTGACGGTTTTCTAACAGTATATTAGCTGATACATTGTACTACATCAGTAAAGTGTTAAATTTAGCTGAGGTAATTGAATTTGAACGTTTTGTTGCACCACGTCCCAGATCTGCTGTTACGGTTTTGGCTTTCCATGAGTCCATTGACTTAATACAAAGAAATATGATGTGGGAAGGGAGACAACTACTAGCATTCTCTTTAAAACAGGCAGACACAGCCTTCACAAGAACTGCATATTTACCACTTATGCAAAACGATTTGATTAGCGCACTTTAAAGAGCCAGTGAAAATTATATTACTGTACGTTAGGCCCATGTCCCAAATCATCGTTGTGTGATTTTTTTCTTTTTTTTTTTAACAAGCACTCATTATGTCAATCTTGATGATTGCTTCTCTTTAAGAGAAGTGAGGAGGAGACGGATGTTATCACATGGGTGAATCCCAAGGCAACTTTAATAGTCAATCTGCTGCAAAATGAGTCCCTGTCCTGGTTTATTAGACTTAATTTATCAACACATTTTCTCTCTTCCAGTCACACGAGAGCTCGCTGCAGTAACAAGTGCTGTAGATTTCATTTCTACAGACTATTTTTAATGGTAACAGTATCTGGCTTTTGACTAATTCCATCCTGGACATAAGCCATCTCTGGCTGTTACATTTCAGTGCTGATGACTGAGCGTTTATGTTATCCATCTGCACTCAGAAGAAGCTGAAGGCATGTTGTGGACAAAACGGCAACCAGCCAGGACGGCCCGCGGGGATCAGACAGACGAGCCTCGGCAATCAGTCTCTAACTCACACTTTATTCCTCTCTTGCCTTCTATCTCCTGTTTTTTCTTCTTGTCTGGGTGTCACTGCAGTTGTGCCAGTATTGATTAAACGTTGCCAGAACTGATCATTTTTTGCTCGACTGTGAGCTGAAATATCTTTGAAGGATTGTAAAAACTTTGGCTTTTCAAAAGGCAGACTGGTAGTTCTCTAATGACTGTGTTTGTAATCCGCCTTTCCCTCTGATGTCCCCACCCAACTCTGAAAATAGCAGGAAAAGTGGGAAGAAATAGGCCTAACAGAGCAATTGGCATGTTTGAAATGTCTTCATGTTTTGGCTTCCGTTTGTCAGCCATATGGTATTTGACAGAAAGACCCAGCAGACGCAGTCACTGCACAAAGAAGATAGCAACATCTTAATATATCTTCAAATACTGCAGTTAACTGTCTACTCCATCCAGAGTGATTACTGGTCCAATCCTGATGCAAAATAACATTTCAAACCACTATTTTGTGTTCAATTCAGATATCTCAGATGTATTTATCCAAGCTTAGGCTACTGAATAGACAGATATAAATTTCATATGAGCCCCATTTGGACCACAGGAATCTTTTCAGGAATGCAGCACCAAGGAATCATGAACCAATTTTTACTTCCTGCACTCATCTCAGGGGGTTCAGGACTTATCGGATGGTGCAAAAATGTACCTCGTATTTGTAAGACACAAGCATCCTCACGTAGCGCTTAGTTTGTTTCGGCACACGGCAAAACAAAAAGCTCTTTCAGCCTTTAATGGCACGCAGAATTACTAATATTGTAGAGCAGCGCAGGGAAGAAAATCAATCAAACAAAAGTTAATAAAGAAAAAGAAAATCAACAAACAAAGTGAAATCGAAGACAGATGCTTCAGTGCGAGGTGCTACACGATACTCCTCTGGTATGAGAGGTGTATTTCTACAGTAAACATCACTTTGTTGCTTCCTGGTGCTGGAAACAAGATGCAAATGTGAGACAGGAACTCATTGCAGCAACCAAATTGTTTCTACTGGGGATATTTCTGGGTAAACTACTTCCAAATTTACTGCTAATCCATTGGTCTCAAAAGCCTCTTCGAAAAACCTCTAATTCCCAGCACGGAGCAAGTAAGCATCTTTTGCCAAAAAGTTGCCGTATTCCTTTCACAAATGTTTTTAAAGTGTCATTTAATTGTGAGTTTTCCATTTTAATAGTATTCTTAAAAGCCCCCAACAGGCATTTGCTAGCCGTAGCCATGTTCAAAAAATAAGCCGAGCAAGCATCTAACCTATTAGATTTTATGGTACAATTAAGGAAAGTATGCAGGTGTGGGTCGTTGCGGCCAAACGTATCCAATTTGCACAACAAACAAAAACGAGCTGAGGCTATTTTAATATTTACAAAATCTAAAACTAATTATTGTGAAAAGTACCGGCAGAAACTTCGAACCACAACAAAACGGTGGCCCTTCTTGACTCGTACCTGTATTGTTAGTGTAACCTGGGGGTTCGTCGTGTGATGCTAAAATTATTTTTAATAACAGGAAACAGCCGGATGGAGACTAAGGACTTTCTTAAGGAGCACTTTACTGTTCGCCATGCTTCATCAGCCACCAAACCAGCACACTTCCTCCTCTCTCCATCACCTGACCTTGAACAGACCAATCAGACGCCAGGAGGACTTAGCTTCAGGTAAACGGGAGGAAAAACACAGGTAGATTAGATTAAATATTCAAACATGTAACTGTGCAAACATTACATACTCTCTCTATATATATCTATATTTAGTTAATTAACCCAACTATTAACTCCTAAGCCTTGCGTAAGCATCAATAATGCTGTGGAGATTGCAGGTCCTTGACTGTGGCTGTGCAGGCTGCTCGCTGCCAGCTGGCGGTAATTCACTTTGCTTCATTTTGCGCGCTGTTAACAGCTCATGGGATGATAACAGCACAGCAAAAGCTTTAATCATATTCCTCTGCCTTCAAGAGAACTATTGCTTTTTCTCACATCTTATCGAGTGTATAGAGGAGGGGGTGTGTGAGAGAGGAACAAGGCTGGATTGCGGGGCAGGGTGGGGTGTCAGGGGTGGCCGGGGGACATGTATCATCGATCCGCAACTCGGGGCTTCCTGTACACGAGGTGGCATTAAAATGATCCATGGGCCCCTTCCTGGGCTAATACTGGTAATATTGAGATATCAGACCGCTGTTTTCTGTTCCTGGCAGCGGGGCGGCACACACCCACACCGACGGAGCTCCACACAAGACAGGAAAGAGTGCCGAGCGGGGCCGAGGTGATAATCTAATGGGGACATTTGTTTTTGTCTCTCGCTCGTTTCTCGCTCTTCGCCTCCTCAGTTCTTCAACCCAGAAACAAAAGCTTTCATCTAGGGGGCCTGCTGCTGTCTCCGCGGTGTATAAATAACAGTCACAACAGCAAAACAAGTGTAACACACGCCATCTGGCCCACCGCCGGTGTCTGCCTCAGTCGTATAGATAGATAGGCAAGAGTGAGGGCAGCGGTATGGGGTGAAGATTAAATGCATGAGGGGAGAATTACCTCAAGAGGGATGCCACATCGAAGCCCAAAAAGAAAGTTTCTCTGTTTAAAAATAACATAAATTGTTTGCGAGCTGTGAAAATATGCTTTGCTTGACTGCATTTAATGTGTAGTGGAAGTACTCGGCTTGTCTGACGATACAGCATGTGTTATCTGCCATATGTATAATTACTTCTGGCTACAAATCAAATTAGTCATTATAAATCTGTCCACATGCTCGGTGTGGGTTGGAGAAAAAGCTGCCTGCTCGTTTTTATCTCTTCTATTTCGAGGCTTTTGTTGTGTTGATCGAGCGCAATATTTGTTTGTGCCAATAAAGGAACGGCAGAGGTAAATAAACGTTTATCGAGGATTTTCTCTTATTTTTATTTTGCTTTCCGTCTTCTCCTGTTTCCACTCTGTCACGTTAAGATGTCTGGAAAAAGGCAGAAGACACACGGCCCCCGGTGACTGTCCTCTTATTCATTGCATTGATATCACCCATATAGATTTTCATCGCTACCACCACTCTAAATCGATTCTTTGTGCAAAGAATGTTCCATTACCAAGAGTTACTCATCGAGAAGAGGGAGAAAAGGGATATTAATAGGTGTAACCGTTTGCACTAACAAGCGTGTTGTTCTTTCAAAGGCAGACAAAATGAGAATTTGGCTGTGTTCAAGGCTCATTATCGTGACCGATGCAGAGCAGATGTTATATATTGCTATTGATCATGTGGTGAAGACAAGCCCTATCCGTCAATACCCACAACAAATGAAATATTTTCTGTCTTCCGAATGTGCCCTGCAGAAAAGCAGCCCTTTCTTTATAACCTGTGCTCCCCATTACTGCTGCAGTTCTAGGAAATGTAGTACGCTTTAAAGAAAATGACTATTTCTGTTCTTGAAATATTTGTAAATCTGGATGATATGCGGCAAAATAATTCCAATGTGACTTTGGGTTTATTGGAGTTTAATGTTAATTGTGACAGATGGGTGCACAGCAGCTGAAGCTGTAGTTGGATCAGTTTTGCCAAACCTCTCAGACACGTCCCTTCATATTCAATTCCAAACAGAACGCAACCCAGCAGGAATCTAATTCAGTCATTAAAGGTAGGCTAATGTAGAGTCGGAATACTAATATCACTCTGTAAAGTTTTAGATCCAACTTCTGTTTATAAGATACAGGGGGCAAGATCCTCCCAGACAGTGTCTCAGAGCTTGCGTCAAACAAGTGCACCAAAACTAGACGATACTGTTGTAGTCTACGAAGTCAATAAAAGGAAAATTAGCTACTAATGGCTACTTTACTGATTCACTCATACTTTCTAAAACAGTGGTTCTCAAACTTTTTCCATTATAGTATCCTTTGGTATCTCCCCAATTGATCAACTACTGAAATGCTAATGTTAATGCTATCAATGGGTTCTAGCCCAAGCTACCGTGTGTAAAATAAGGCATTTTTCCCTTTTCACGGCTAAAAATTTCTAAGTGCTTCAAGGAATGTGTTCATGTTGAATAGATGAATGCAATAAAAGTCTAAATTCTGGAGCAGATTTGACTTCAAGGTTTCCCTCCATCAGAAACTGTTTATTGCTAAACTTGAATTTTCACCATTACTGTCCTTCTCAAAAAAAACCCCTCTACACTTTATCTAGGGAGAGCTCGCCCGTCTCACTTTGAACACATCAATAACCTTTTAGAGTTCTGGCCAAATGTAGCTAGCACATTTGTCAAGACCCTTTTGATTTGTTTTGTCGAGTGTTTCAGAATCTGTTGAAAGTGTATCAGAGTTCGGGAAATCACTCAGAAGGGGAAGAAGCAATTCTACAGGACAGAAGAAGTTTTATATTTGTGATTGAAAAGATATAAGCCACCATTATTTATTTCTTGTCTACCAAATTTGAAATTGGTGGATAAAACTCGGGTTTCACTGATCAATAAGTAATTTGTTGACGTATGTTTTCCTATTAGCTCCTGGTTGGCTTGCTAGCTAGCGGTGCTCTGTAATGTCATATTAAAGCTTTTGAATGCAAATAAAATGTCCATTGTCCATTACTTTGGCTTATTTAGCAAACTTCTGCATTCAACAAAACCAACCATATGATTACTACTGTACTCTAGATGTCCTCTCTGATGCCGTTTGAATTTCCACCCAGCTAGCTTCATGTGGTGGCAGTAAAATTTAGCTAGGAGACAGATTTTATTTACAAAATGTAAATCTTATCTTAAAAGCTTTATACAACAATACAACTTTCAACTATATATAATCTAACCCAGGGTAAATTTGTGACAAATTGTTGGAATGAATGAAAGTATTTTAAGTATTTTGAAATAGAACTTAAAAGTACTTTGAAATAATTTTTTTAAGATAAAGGACAAAACAGTATGTTGTGTTTAAAATATGAATTTCTAAAATATATATCAGAAATACTGCCCATCCCAGCCTGTTTGTTTGATAGGATTTGCAATGGTAAATACAGGCTGCCTTTAAAATACACAGAGTACTGATAAGTCTAAAGCTGACAGTTACTGATATGTAGATTGACACATGGCGGAATTGTGCTGACAGTACAGACGGGAGTAATGGTGTCTAAGCATGTCAGTCAACTACACAGAGGCTGGAAATCAATATAAGTGTCTCTACAAGTCAAGAAGACGCGTTTTGTTTTATTGATTTGATTTAGTTGGTCGTGGCCTAAATGTGACAAAGCTGACAGAGTCGGCAACTGAACTACAAGGCACTTTTGGAAGCCTCAGTCATTTGAAGCAAATTTATTATTAACTTGTTAATGTGGTGATTTAAGGATGGAATTCTTGAAACAAATCATGTTCCTTAAACAGAGTTTATGCACGCTGAAAGGGATTTTTCTCCTACACACAATATAAAGCTCTATAATCCACTTAGTTTCATATTGCTGTTCAATTTCAGTCATTATCTAAACAAAAAAGCGCTCTGTTCCATTAAAAGCTGTAAAATTCCATTTTTGATACTTATATCAGTGGGTTTATTAATACTTTGCTATTTTAATCCTAATCTACATTCTGATTGAGGCCAGGCTGCATTCCATTCACTCTGATTTGAGACTGGTGTGCCTCGTTGAGTTTAATGGGCTGAACCAAGTGAACTGGATAGGAGGTGGAGTGGTATGACTGGGTGTTTTAACTACACTACATTTGTTGTGTTTCTCTTCTATAAATCATAGAATTCTAGTATAATTACTTTGCTTTCACAATCTGGTTTCATCTGTCATCATCAGGTACTAATTGAATGTTTAAGTGTTGATATTGTGGTTGCTCCTTGTTCATTACATCTCCCTGCAGGAAATGGTAATGGTTTCTTCCAGCCAATATATAAGCTCAGTGTTTGACCATTGTTAGTTTGATGATAGTGGGCAGGGGGAATCTCTAATAATCTGGTTAAAATGGCTCTCATAGCACCTTTTTGCTTCCAAAGCAAGATCATGCTTGTAGCGATGTCATTTTTTACATAATAGACCAGGGGCTCTTCAAAGAAAACAGAATTTACACATAAAAAACTCAATTGACTTTTCTTTTTTTTTACCATTTTCCACAAACGCCGTTAAAAAGTCCATGTAGCTCACGTTTTTGTGGCTGTCTGGATGAATGAAAAATGTACAAGCACTGAAAGATTCACAAGCTGATGGCACGTGAATGCAAACTGTGATTGACCCAATGACATGGGTCAGAAGTTAACTGGCATTTGAAAGATGTCTGAAAAACACACAAAAAATTGGTTTTGAATTGACTTGGCTGTCATGTGGGGACAGACGATATAATTAGTTTGGTGGTAAAAGACTTATTGCTAATATAAGGCTCACAGGTTTAGTATCAGAATAATTAGTGCTTATAAGAAACAGGGAAATTGGACGGGTTCCTTTTGGGTTCATATAAATATTAAGATTTAATTTTAAAATGAAAATGACCGCCAAATGAGCTACCGCAGTCTGTTTCCTTCTGATTGCTCGTATTAATATTGCTTTGAATTATGAGGTTCAGCTCCACACGTGTTCACCCACTTCCCAGTCACAGTCTTAATTTCGACACACACACACCGCTATGTGTACACACACACACCTTTTAAAAATACACAAATATGAAGAATAACGAGCACTCTATGTCGCGCCTGAGATGTATTTGTGAGGTGATATGTACAGAATGAAAGATGACAGAGTGAGTGATGGATTGGAAGGGAAGGTGATGGATGGATGGGTGTTTTAAATGGAGAAAAACTTGCACACGGTGCGTTTACTTTGTAAAAGTCATAATCAACAAACAGAGTGAACTCACAAAATCAAATATTATCCCTCACCAACCACAGATTGTCACTTCTCCTTGTGTACTTGTGCTGTGGATAAATAAACTCGTATATTACCAGGGAGGACTGTCGATAAAATGCAATAACATGAAAGATAAAAATCTACCAAACCCAAAACAACAGTGTAAAATGAAAGTTTCTTTGTAAGGATGAGTATTACAGAGCCGGAGGGCTCCGATTTGCACAACAGCAAGCAGGAATTTAAGGCCATTCCTCCCCAAACCTGCTCTATTCCATCAATATGTCTGGGTTTTTGTGTATGACCAGCACACTGCAGCTCTTGTTGAAGTATTCTACTGTCTGGATTCTCTGACAGGGCAACAGAAAACCAAGATTTTCCTCTTTTCGAACCGTTCTTACCTGCAGGTTCTTGGTCACTGTCTTGTTGCGCCATGCAACTTCTGTTTCTGTCAGGTGACAACTAACATCGGACACAATTTTAAAACTTTTCTGTTATTGAATACAAGCTGTCCAAGGGCCCGAGGCAGGAAAGCGGTCCCAAACCACCATGCACCATGCTTCTTGGCAGGGATGAGGTTTTGATGTTTGTCCATTTCTGCGGGCACACAGTTTGGCCTTTTTGCCATGAAGTAATTTGAATTCCATCTATCTTACTCTCACTTCCATAACATATCATCTGTGCCAGTTTGAGCTGGTAGAGAGGTAAAAGACGGTGTTGTGTTCTCGTGTCACATTTTATTATCTGACAGTAAAAGCTCGACCAGGTCATCTCTGGGGAAATGCCCCAACTCCGGCAGTGATCTCCATATGAGGAAATGTGCGTCACGTAGTATGTGGTAGTGAGTCTCTTCGTTGATAGATATCCATAGATGCAAAATACCATCATTGGAGGAGGTGTGCATGATTAAGCAGCGCAGATAGAAAACACATACCTGTCTTGCCGACGGATCAATATTAGGATTTCGTTAATTAAAATATATCCTACAAGCAGTGTGGATGGCAGTGAAATGCTGGTACACTGGTACACTTTACCTCCATATGATGGAGAGTTGGTCACATTTCACAGCTCGCACATGGAATCCCGCTGGGGACAAAGTTTTTGTCTCGCCACTTGAAAGTTCTGAAAGTTTTCACGCTTCTTTTCACGCAATCTGTCTGTCCAGTTGCACCAAGAAGAAGTTCTTTGTCCATACTCTGGCATCTAAATAGCAATGAACCACGTCCAGGCACAACTGGCCCTCAAAGGAATGGCAGGTGACGCTCTGATTGGTTCAAATGATGTGTGGCTCAAACCACGCCCATGACTAATTAGGAGCCTAAGTCCCTACCTCTTTGCATCCTGGGCCGAGACTACTCTGCACGTAAATAGCAGGTTGCTATGGCTCACAAATGTTAAATCTCGCTACCTGGTTCTGAACTGTACCTCATGAACCAACCTGGTAAAATTCTCCATAAAACAGGGAAACACTATGTTGATATGAGGACATTGATTGTCTTTTTCATGCAATCCATTCATGATAAAACTATATTTTGTGACATTTTGTCTTTGAAAAAAATCAGTTTGAGCCATATTTTGCACTGTGAATGTGCTTTTTTGGAGAATTCCCCTGGAATTTCATTTATATTGGAAACAGGTTAGCAGTCTCACACAGCAGCAGAACTTCTCTGTTCTTTCTGCGCTTTTCAAAAAGGAAGACTTTTGACCTCCCAAAGACAGCCACAACATGTAAGGATTTTTAAGATTGTTCTTATTTGTGGAAAAAAACCCAATGCCATCATTTTGTTTGAAGGACGAATGGGACAGTCATGCGGATAAAAGATGAATATTTACAAAAACAAATCGAGCACAGTAAATCGTGGAATACTGCAGTGCATGTGGTGTTTGATAAAATATTTGTATGAGCACAAAAGAAATCCAAACGTTTCTCTTTCAGAGGGATTTTGAGTTTGTTTTTGCAGCGTGGACATTATGTATCGGGGAAGCTGCTTAGGCAGGACATCTATAATGTCCAATTTGTAGCGGGGGTCTGCCAACGCAAAGTAAAAACCCAGCTAGCAGCTACTTTGGGGTGAACCATGCTGTCAATTGCAATTTGAACAGATGGCTAACAACCATGGATGAGGTGTGTTTTCCCCAAGGACATGACAAAATATTCCGCAATGATGTCATTTTTAACCTTTTTTTTAACACCTTCGCTGTATATCATCAAGCAAGAAAAAGCAAAAAGATCATGTTTTCAGCTCAGGAAAGGGTGCAACCAATAAAAAAAACAACACTGCCACGGCTGATTCAGACGGTCCAAAAATTGCGGACACGGCGTGTTAATTATGACATCACCCCCACCTCCACACTAATGCCATCCAAACAGGGCTGTGTAAAATCAAGGAGAAGGTAAAGTAGTTATCAGTCTAAATGATTCAACCAAGATCCTAAAAACACTCTTGATTTCCATTAATGATAGCAGATGGCATGTAATGGTGCAATTATCAAACATTATCTTCTGGTGCGCACTGTGAATAAAGATCAGTGCTTTATGTATCACACTATTTTCCATTACACCCAATCAGCAGTTCAAATTGGTTTAATTTGTCAATTTCATGATGGGCAAAGCCTGTTAAAGAACTGATTCCATTAAAGCAGGCGACACTACGGCTTCCATTTCCGTCAGTATTTTCACGTGGACCGATCCTGATTCTGAGTCCGTCGTTGTGGCGTTGCCGCTTTACTTCCCTACTTCTCTGTTTAATAATAAAGATGTTGTTATATTTCTTCCACGCCTCATCTCCCACTCTGACCCGTGACATCGATCAACCATTCTTCCAGGACGTTTCCGATAGTTACGTTTTTCGAATTTTTGCCCGATAACGCAGCCAGGCAGCTATGCTTGTAGCCTCGCCCTGGACAATGAACTGGTCAGCTGCCAGGAATGGAAGTTTGTAAGTGCTGAAGGTGGCTAGAAATGTGCATGCACGCTCAGCAAACTATTACTAAGGGCCAATAAAAAAACGATTTCTCACGAGGAACGGGTGCAAATAGTTTATCACTGTACCAAAACGAAAGGATTCTCTCTGTAAGGCCGATCGTGGTCATACGTCACAGAAATCTGCCTCATCTCAGACACAGAGCTGTGGTTGACTCGGTTTGATCCACGCTTGGATCTGCTTTGGTAGGCGCGTCGAGTGCAAACAAGTTAAACTGGTGAGAAATTATCAGCGAGGAATTATTGATGCTGTTTTGATGTAAACACTCGTCTCGGAGGGTGTTAAATGTTGTTTACAGGAGAGCCTGTTCCGCAGTGCATCATGTGAAATTGAGTGCAATTATTAGCGAGTTATCCACATCAGTCTTTTCCACTTTGAACAGGAGGGATGATAAACACTGAAAATAAACAAGGATTTCGCTTCGCTGCAACCTTCACTTCTCCTAGTCCCCACACACACTCATCAAAACGCCATCGTCTCAATCCGCCACGGTCGTGTTAAATATCCTGATGCTGACGGGGCTTTGGGATCAGGACCGACCAGGATCTCCTCATCCACCATCAGTCACATGCTGTAAAAAATATCTGAATTATTCATAGCTGCAATGTGCCTTTGCAGCATGTGATTGTAATTATTACAATGTACGCTACACAATGTACTTAATGCATTTACAAATAATTCAAATAGACAAATCGATGTGAAACGATAAAGGCCTGCCTCATACCTCTGAAGCTTTAAAGGAACAATGTTTGAACCCGGTGGCCATTTTTGAGTTGATGTAACAAATATATGTGAAGGAATATCTGCAAACACAGTAGACTCTGATCTGATACACTTTGACCTTGTTTTTGTCGTGTTTGGATACGATAACTTGAAGATAAAAATGGGAATCTTTGCTCTGGCTGCATTTTGGATCAACATAAACAACTGCGTATGTCTCTATTGACAAAACATTGAGTAAAGCAGGCTGCAGTCCTCTCCGTTACACCGCAGCCTGAGGTGAAGTGAAACAAATACAAACATGTCAAACTTTTATGCAAGCAAGGCTTTGTTGCAGGACGATTTGACGTGTTGGTGTTTGACACTTGATGTCCTCCACAAGTTCTGAAGCTCAGCTTTTATTGCTCCCAGTTATCACGGAGATGGTCCCAGTCCACCCTGTTTTCACTGAATCACAGGCCCATTCATTTTTAATGGAAGGCCTTGAAAAAGAAAAATCAGCATTCCTGTCTTACACTGTCTCGGAGAAATGAATAAATTAGGGGCAGGATTGTATTTACTCAGGCTGGAGCAACAAGAAAAACTGTTTATGCAGATCCACATGCATTCCACCCATATGTTGATTTGTATAAATGGAGCCGGACAGGCAGATGAACAAATCTATCAAGAGGCAGGTGTTCAAGCAAAGAACAACGTGGTGTAATACGCTCATCGCTGTGGAGTGCTGTGTATTAAAAATCCCAGTGTTTGCTCCATAAGATTAAAATCATCTGTGGATTTAACAACCTGAGTGGGATATAGAGGTTATAATTCTAAGTGCAGACATCCTGCCTATTGTTTACCAATGACTCACACCAAAGAAAACCAATTTGTTTTCCACATCTGTTCTTCTGTGGTGTTTCTGTGTTTATGTCCTGATACACCGTGCAGATTAACACGGTAAACAACTTTATCAGCAAGATTTTCGAAAGACTAGCACATATAAAATTAGTTTCCACGCTGTTATGACTTTTGTGGAAATTATGTTCCTGAATGAGGAATTGTTTTGTCTCCACCCTTAGCTGATCCACAATTGAGTCTATTATTAGAGAAGTGCTCATATCTGAAGTTCCTCTAGTGTCATCACAAGCCAATGAAATCCAAGAAATATTCAAGGCAGTTCAGGACCGTTTTTTTTGTTGCAACTTCCTGACAAACGACTGAGGATGTCACATAAAACACTATAAAAAAAACGTCCAATTTAATAGATTGGGTAAAATATGTTGGAGCTGAAAATGTAAGATACAAATTGTCCTTATTGGACAAAGACTCGTAAAGCAAATCTGTGTTGTTTTTTTTTAAACAAGTAGTTATTGAAAGCATCTTAAACATGAATAATTCATTGAGTCTGATATCCCAGAAATCAAATCCTAATGCACTTCTACAATTCTGGTACAGTTCCATTAAACTGCTGTTTGAGTTACATCAGTGTGTGAATGCCAAGGGGGGCGGGGGGTGACTTGGAAGATCCCTTTTAATGACCGAATGAGTCTGGGTGAGCTCCACAGGTCGATAAATACCGTAAGTCTGCAATAATCCCAAATAGGCCCAAATGCAATAGGTTCTTAAACTAAAACGCTTCATATAGACGAACAGCGTCGAGTAAACCATATGGAAGTGGTAAAGTAGGAAACCATAAACTGTCACGCTACAGTGCAGTT
>OMNV01016205.1:53116-64863 GCA_900303265.1 Brotula barbata | reverse complement strand
TTTTCTAATGATGATTTTTTTTTTTGCTTTTGTCGTTTAACATCCAAATCCCCACGCACGCCGACACACACACCGTCACCGCACGGTGGTGTGGGGAGTGTAAGCACCGTCAGCTGCGCAGCCATCCTCTGTCTTCTTGAACTTTTGAAACTTTCACCTCCCCCCTCATGAACTTTATTGACCTTCTTCCTCCTCCTATATCCCCCCTCTGTGTTCATCCAACTGTTTTTGGACGATAACTCTCCATTCCATCCCAAAAAAAACCTCTCTGAGACTGTGCAATGCTAGCTGATATGATTGGATTTTTTTGTTTGTTTGTTTGTTTGTTGCTCATCATTGGGGACAATTCTCTGAGATATAAGTAAAAAAAAAAAAAAAAAAAAAAGAACAAAAAAACAAACGAAAGGAAAGGAAGAAAAAAAAACATCCATAAAAAAGAAATGCAGACAAACGAAAAAGGAAGAAAAAAAAACACTAAACAACTGTTTCCACGATTTCATTTTTTCTCTCTTCATTGTAAATATTTTTGTCAGATTTTTTGCCAAGCTGTAAAGAGAGACAGAGCAGAAAGGGGCCGGCAGCATAAAGAGGAACTGGTGGAGGCAGCAGACGATCATGACAGTTTTCGCCCTCTGTATACAATAGTTAGGTCTGCCTGTATAATCGGCTGTGCTAGTTCTACTGTGTTAACCTGTGCTGTTGTTATTAGTGTTGATTTAGCTACTGTGTTTGCCGTTATGCTTCCATGTTAGCTAGCGAGTTCTTTAGATAACTGTGCACATCTAATGATAGTAATACTAAACTCTGATAAGAAGCCATTCTCACCGTAGGCTTGTTTTGTACATTTGTTGATGTTTTCCTAACTGTGAGTTGTAGTGGCACTAGTATCTTTTATCATCAAGCCATCATTATTGAAATGCTTGGTCGTGGTAGAGACATATCATCGTGGAAAATGGCTAAACTCAGCTCCTCGAAGTCCAGGGAAATGGAGGGGGGGAGAAAGAAAGAAAAAAACAACAACAACAAAGCTCCTTCCGAGCTACAAAACAAGGATGCTGAGCTGCTAGCTTTTGTGCAATACAGTCCTAGTTTACATGACATAGAATGATAGTTTTAGTGTAAAGATGAACCTTTGCAGGCACCGCTGAAGAATCCCCATGCGACGTATCTCCATTTTGGGCTCAAAATCAGAGCGCTTTCGAAAGTATTAAAGTGACCCCATGAGACTAGACTAGACGCCGCCATTTCATCGCATTGCTCTGAGCTCCACTCTTGATTTATGCTGCCTGCCCCATTGCCCTGAGAACACCACATGAGCTATTTATTTCTCAGACTATTATTATTATACTATTAATAAATAACAACGCAACAAGAAAAAGGGAACGACTGGAAAAAGGTGAATTAATATTATTGTTTTGTTTTTATTTTTAGTATTTTAGTGGTTGCTTTTAACAACATTCATTAACTGACTTAAAGAGTATTGAATATTTAATGTAATTGTAGCATTGTGTTTGTAAAGAGAAAAAAAAAACGTAGTGAGTTGTGTTTCTTGACTTGTGGATTACCAGTGAAGTGGGCAATCTAGTGCTAATATATATGAGGTCTTTTTTAAGGATTCTTATTTTGCAACAGCAACAGCAGTCATTATAAATGTTCATTTTAGCATCACCTGTCTTCCGTTGTCTTATTCTTCACCTTCCACCACACTCTGCATCATCACAGTAACACATCGCAAGTCTGGGGGTGGGTAAGCGTGCGTGTGCGTGAGTGTGTGTGTGAATGAGAAAGTCAAGATGCTAACGAACGTCACGTTTGAGTTAACTGTGAGAGTGAATGAATGTGTGTTATTCCCGAATGGATGAATTTACTCAGTCGATGTCAGTCAGTGTGTACGTTGACATGCACTTCAAATTTTGCCTTTTTGCTTACTGTGATTAACCTGGAGATAACCACCATGTGTCCTTCTTAATAGACTTTTATTTTAGATCCTTTTGGGAAAAAAGTCCAAAGATATGAAATTTATCAGGAATTATTCAGGGGAAATCTACAACAAAGAGAATCTAAAGGAAAATTAAAAAAAAAAAGTGATTAAGTCGTTAACATGCAGAGAATCCCTCCGAGTCCACGCCAATCACATGATCTCGGACTGTTACTTTGGCATAAGCATATTTGGATGTGTGTGAATTTTCGTTGCATTAAGGTGGATACATGAGGTTAGATAATAACTTATTATTGCCTTAATCACAGTATAGTTGATGTTTTAAAGTGCATGTAAATGTGCTTTGTGTGTTTTCTTGTGTGTGTCCAGGCAAAACAATTCTTGGGATAGCCAAGTGTGTGTGTGTCCTTGTGTCTGTGTGAAATTGTGCATGCATATGAATGCAGTTCTGCCTGTCTAATCTTGTGTGTGTGTGTGTGCGTGCGTGCGTGCGTGCGTGTGTGTGTGGCTGCTCACTAGCTCTGTGAGGGCGGGGTTTCGGGGTGGGTGTTCTGTCCAATGTCCACCAAAAGCTAAAACCTGTCAGGCTTCCATAGCTCCTGATGGAACCTCCTGACGTTATAGCTGCAAACCCTCATCATGTGATCTGACTCAACTCGACTGTCCATAACCCCTTCAGTCACCTGATCAATCAAATCAACCAATCACTGTCCACCACTACCCCCTTCCCCTATGCCATCTTTTACTGCACACCACGTCAGCCCCATGTGATGTTCTCCATCGATAACATACTACTGTTACATGCTGCCAGATCCGGGGAGAACTGCTAATCTAGAATGGACTCCAAAGAAGCAGACTGAGCAAAGGTGGAAAGGAAAAGTTAGGCAATGCCTTCGAATTACCTGGATTACTACGGAGGATATATGTACAGTGTACATATACAGTTAGGTACTTAAAGTAAAAGTAGTTCATTCCCACCACGGGGTAACTTAAGTGATATCCTGGCGATTTTACTAAATTACAAAACGTTCTAGGAAATATATATAAATATTTATATATATATGTTACTTACCAGGTCTGAAGGCTTTGAGTGTAACATTTGACATATTTTGCCCCACAGGGGGAAGATTGGAAATGAAAGAATGCATAATTGTGTCTCTATATTGATCTCAGCTCAAGTTTTGTTTGCCTCCGACCATTAAAGTGATGATTTTCAGGGAAATTACATGTAAACTAACTCATTGTTTTGTTTTGTTTTTGTACGTGGGAGCATTTTTGGCAATATTTGGCTTTGACTTTACCCTGCATTTGGCTATAATGAAGTTAACATCTTGTAAAATCAAAATCAATTTTCTTTGGATACTACTTTCCTTACAATACCATGCCTGTATTGTATATTTTCCCAACATTCTCTCAGTTAATTCATAACATCAGTGAACTGAAGCGAGAAGGCACCAAGAGGTTAGGACAGGACAGAGGTCCATGAAGAATATCATCATATCAGGATAAAATGCCACAGGAAAACACTTCCTGAAACAACTGTGAACATTGGAGTATAAATAAACGTACAAATGTAGCTTTTAAAGGCTTTGCAGGGCTCCTGCCAATCTGTTAAGTAAATGCCAAATATTGTCAACATGCTCCAATTTACTAAAAACAATGTCAGTGACCTAGTTTGGACGTAATTTCCCTAAAAAGCATTTGATTTCCTGAAATCGCCGGCGTATCACCTCAAGCACTCGTTCAGTGTTTCAGTTTACCTCCAGTAGTATAACGGTGTGTACATTTGAAACCATTTTAAATTGACGTATTTTCCCCGGACCTGCATATTACATTCTACTGTTCATCCTACTGTACATACTGCATACTACCTTATCAGGTCAGAATCCACCTTAACCTGTCTCCATGCCAACCACCGAAGAGCCAGTTGCATGGAAACCAGCTTCCCCCACAACAAATCAAGCTACAAATCAACCAACCATCTTCCTCAACGCCGAGGTTACGCCCACCTGACTATGATCGTTCCATAGAAGAGAAGATAGAAGAAGAGAGGATAGGAAAAAGGAATGACAGATGAAAGTGACGTAGTTGTGATTCTCAGGGTGTCTTATATAGGTCTACTGTTCAGTCTGTTCTCTCAGTCTCTCACTGGTGTCCTGTTGCCCTAAGTGTGCCCAAAGACGATCTTTGTCCCTCCATGATCAATTCCTTGGACGATTGACCGCTGACCAATTCCACTCGATCAATTGATTGATAGTATTGATTGACCAATTCTCTTGAGAGATGCTCCACAGCCAGCCAGGTGAATGAAGCTAGGCACTGTAACTAATGTTTACAACCCAAATGAGACCAACAACGCTGTTGAAAGAATGTCTAGGACTAAAAAAAAAACAAAAAAACAAGAGACAAATCTCTGAGAGTACTTATTTCTAAATGATGAAACTTTTCGCTTACTATCTATGTGACATGAGGTAATGTACTTTTTTCAATCATTGCATGTGACTATTTTGATTTGCAATGAAAATGTTAGAATGGATGGTACATTTGTGACGTCAGTGCAACGTTGAGATACCGATGCTAGAAATCAATGTCGGTGTCTTTAAACAGTGTTTTCATGTCGCCGTGAGGAGTGCTTATGGACCAATGAATGCTAAATGTGTGACCATACAAAGCTGTAAAGGTTTTGTTCATTTGTACATGGTTATGGGTAAAATAAACCATTGAAGCAAAATAACATCTTTAGTCTGAAGGAGTTAGCCCTCACACATTTGTATGTAACGTCAATACCAAAAAGGAAGATTTGGGTAATGCAGTAGAGGTACTATTCAGAGGTAAGTTTCAACAGTAACGTTGATACAATGTGCTACTTGGCGTTGTGCGCCCATTCAGACGATCTGAGGCGGAGTCTCCCAACCCCGGGCCTCCGGTACAGCCAGCACTGGGAGCACTGGGTACTGGGGGACCCGGGTTAGGAGCAAAAACGAGTTATGGAGCACCAAACGTATCAGGAGATTTTGTGTGTGAAATAAGTTCTGTGCTACAAAATGTTTTATTTCATGACCAAACCAAGTCGCACCATGATGGATTTTGTCCATGAAGAGCAGCATTTGTATTTCATCCACAGTAATGTCTTCTTACATTAGGTGAGAAGGACCCAAGGGTCTCATACAGTACTTCATTTTTTAACAAAATGTATTTTTTATGACTTTTTATCTCATTAACGACGAGATTGCCGTTCATCGATGAAATAAAATGTGCTTTTGTATCAAATAAATTGAGTAAATACAAATAGCTCTTTGTGATTTCGTGGACAAATTTCATCAAGCCGTCACTTGGTTTCATCATGAAAAAAACCACATTTCATGGCGCAGAACTCATTTTGTCCATGAAATCCTCCGCGTTACCCTCGGTGACCCATACTCAGTCTGCTGACGCGTTAGGACAGCTGAAAAACGATCCAGGTGGAAAGACTCTCACGGTTTGATTCACTGTCCCACATACCTGCTTTCCTAAAGAAAGGCATCATCGTCAAGAAGGGGGTCGAATTTCCTGACATATCCATTTACCCACAATCCTCCTGTGCACCAGAATCATTCAATCAACAAACACCTGCACCCCTGCATCCACCATGATTCCACAAACCAATCAACACCTGTGACGTCTGGCCAAACCGCCTCAGCCCTCTCCATGCATCGGCTAGCAGCTACCGGCTTATTCAGCTGTGGTTGCCAAGCCCCCTGGGAAATGGAGTCCCCTGGGTAATCACAATTCACAGCATGGTCTGACCAACCTCTTGTCACTCTCCTCCCACACACCTTTCTCCATACACCACTAAAGAAGTTCCTCCGGCTTCCAGCGAGAAGGTCACGGTGTACTGTGGTGTTTTTACAGTCCAGGAAAGTGTTACACTGGAAACAAGCAAATATATGGGTCCTCTTCTAGGCAGCTAAGAGACAGAAATACAACATTTTAGGTCAATATTTCTGTAAAATTGCCCATTGCCGTGTAATAATAATGTGAAAATCTCTGCATGTATTTACTAAGATGTTACAAATATAGAGAGTAACACAATGTATTCTTATACACACTGTACAGAACTGGAACCATATAATGTGATTTTTATTACAGTGGCAACGAAATGATGAGATGAGATAGATGAGACAACATCCAGGAAGGATTAGCGTGGTCTTTGTTGACAGGAGCATGGCCAGCAGCTGATTCTGGGATCTACGATAACAGACAGACGTCACACACGTCGCTAGCTCAGGTAGCCCAGTTTATGACGGCAAAACTTCTGCAAAGTTTTAGAGATCTGTCATCTGTTCCCGTAATTGATTAGGACTTTGTACAGCAACAGCATAGCTACGCAGGTGTGTGTCGCTCTTACCAGAAAATTCAGGTCCGTTGTGATCCTCAGAGGATCGATTCCAATACTGTTGAGGATACCGGACAGCTCATTTAGCACCGCAAGAGCTTAAGGTCCAATTTTCCAGCACTTTGATAAGCTGTGGATAATCGCCGTCCTCAGAGGATGAATCCTGAATCTCTTGAACCACCTGGCCTTCCCTCTCCCCAGTGGATGACCCATTTTGGATTCAGGCGACCACGTGGTCTTAGATATTAGGATTTATTTGTATTGTTTATTGAGCACCTTCATTTAGATTTTGAAAATCAAGTTGTTGTTTTTTTTGGCCTCCACCAATCAAGCATCAAAGTAGCGATTTCCCAGGAAGTGGGAACATGTTTGATATTTGTTACGCAAGAAGGATTGAATCGAATCAGTTCTTAACTGAAGAGGCCCCTTGGATGAGAGGCGAAACTTCGTCAAGTATCTTCTGTCAAGTCCAGTTGCCCTCGATTCAACCCTTCGTGGATAGATCAGATCAGTGGGCCTTTGAGTGGACCCAACAACGATAGCAAGAGGAATCCTGTGGATTCACAAATAGAACTGTTACACTCTAACGACGCCTTGTAAAATCGATTGAATTCTTTTGTGTATCTATTTAATTCACGCCTATCTCCACCATATTCTCTCGGCAATGCACCGTCAGATTCCGAGGCACCACGTTGAGTACAGCCAAGGAACCTTTTGGCATCTGTGTAGACACACAGTCAGTCCAAAGTCCAAAAATTCAAAACGCATTGTCGGAGCACAGGGAAAGATCAGAACCAGGAGCACACAAAAATCACAATCTAAAACTCTGTAAACGGGGAAACAGCAAAGTGGTACACAACAGGCTGGCAGGAACAGAAACGCTCCTAACGCACACAGAGACAAAATCAACTGAGATGAACTCATAACAAACAGAGGGAAACACAGACAGAATGAGCAAACCAGGAACAGGTGAAACGAATGAAGTAACCAGGCAGAGAGAGGGAAGAACGGTTACGCAACGCTCTCAACCGACACCCACGACGACAAAAATACAGACTTTTCATGGTCATATGTCACAGGAAGAAGCATTCTTCAGTCAATGGTGATCATATCTGTATCTAAATGAGCCCATCAAGTTTATGAGAGTAGCTTTTAATGTGTTCCATAAGATTGTGGTTCCATAACTTCTATTTTTGTACTGTTGAATAAATAGCAAAGGGGATCTGGGTCCATTCAAAGACATCTGGACCGGACGATTGCCAAAAACATGTTGGTGACCTCGTTTGGGTGTAATTTCTCCAAAAATCATTACTTTTTTTGTTGTTTTTTTAAATCGTCAGAGTATGACTTTAATCTGGACTCCAAAGCAGCTCCGAAATGTTGCCTAAATAAAACTCCAATCCGCCAGTAGCTATTATTGTGTCAGATCACATCTTCTATCTTTCAAAAAGGTTAATATGCAGGAATAAAGCCAATGTACCTGTATTACCACCTTTTCTCCTCAGCCGAACAGTGTTCAAAAATAACAAATGAGATGTATGCCAGCATTGTGATAAATGTTAATGTGCCTTAGTTCAGCTCCCAAAGGTGTTGTAGGCTGTCAGAACCACAGGGGCCTCTGAGGATGCAGGAGGTAAGTTGCTCCACGTGGCAAAAAGGTGATTTTGTAATAACGGGATAGAAAAATCTTGATCCATGTACAGCGAGAAAACTCTTCTGATGTACCAACACTTTTGTATTTCTCAACCTTTGCCTGTGCATTATGAAGGCAGCAATTAAAGCATTTATGTGTCTCTGCAAGTACGGTCTAAGGTTGCTCTTTCATATGAACCTCAATGAGTTATGTCGCCTAATATCTAAAAGCAGTCAACATGTTTATGTGCACTCCATACTGTGAGTATCTGTCCTTACTGCAATTACAGGAAAACACGCAATTAAGCCGTAAACATGCACCGAATCAATAAAAGTCCATCACTCTCTGAGTATAGGACACATCTCATAATATAGCACAAGCAGAGGCGGCATACTCTGATTAAGTCCCAAACATGTCTGAATAAATGGAATTACCACCATATAATCCAGGTCTGTGACTAGATTACATTGTGCCAGTTTCAATCAATTTATTGACTAATCAAGTGCATATAAACATACCATAACAAACCTTGAACGGATTTCATCAATGCCGCAACATTAGTGGTCCATAAATTTATGGATTAAATCGTGTTCCTGTACTAAATCATAGGATACAATACAGCAGGCTACACTGGATATGTTTATTTTTCACAATGTTATTAATTTAGAAACAACATGACCCACAATGCAGAATATAGCCATAACGATAATTCCTGGTTTTGCCTCATTTTTTTTTTTTTTTCATCTCACAACTGACCTCTACTGGCAGTAGGGGGTAATAACAGCTGGTTGGCGGACAATCACTCCATAAGTCCATAAAAAATGCAACTTCGCAATGGTATATGTCCCATTACTCTTTGGAGTAATGGGACGTACACATATTTTCCAGATTCCCTACACTGCTCTTTTTGCTGTAAGTTTAATTACGATTATGTGTTTTGTGCTTACCTGCAATCTGTAACTCCCCAAAAGTGGATGCACTGAAATTCACACAGGAGAATTACTGTTGTTGGCCTACTTTTATGCAGTCGTACAGCTAAAAAAAGACCTGCATAGATTCACCTGCTCAGTAAGCCACAGAGGAGGCTGTGTGACAGCTACAATGATAAACTGGCTGTGGTACCAAAGTACAGATCACAGCCTTCCCTGAAACTAGGCCGCGAGCAGGGATGGGGAAAAAATATGTGAACTTGTATTTTGATACAAAATATCCCTTTTGTAAATGTATCCAAAAAAATATGATAGCCTAGTTTGTATTTTTAACAGACAAAAATACATTTTGAAGCAAGCTGCAAAAGTTCAACCTTAAAACAAATTCTTTGATTTTGTTGTTTTTAACTGGATGTTTGGCATATTGCTGTCACTATTTCACACTTATTCAGTGATTTAAAATGCCCCCGTCCCCCCACAGATTTCAATAGGAACTCTTTGACAGCATTTGATAAAAGTTTTACAAGACATTTTAGTGTTTGTGGTTGTCTAGAATGTGTCATTAGCTGCATTAGCTAGCTAGCTATCTAGTGTTTCCCTTATGTCATTAAACATTTTGAATGCAAATTAAATGTTCATTGACTTTTTTTTTAACAAAGTGTTACATAACATAATCAACCACATTATTCCTACTTGATTAAAAACATCCCATCTGACACTAACACACAACCTTTGACTGTGCATCCGCTTACCCACATGTGATGCCAGGAAAATTTAGCTTTAGTATTAATCTAATCCAGCAACAAACTTGTGACAAGATATGTAAATTCTGAATGTTACTGTATCTGGAAACAAGTTTGTCAATATGATCAAGCAGAAAATACTATTTTATTTTCAAAATACATATTTGAAATATCAGAAATTCTGTCCATCCCTCGTAGCTAGCATGCTATTCATGCTATCAATGCATTAGCAATCACTATAACCTGTCAGAAATGTTAAATACAAGCCCGGTTGCTGCCACAAAATGGTCTGAGGGACTGGAGTAATCATGAAATTATAAATTTACCCAAATTATTTCTACTTCTCCAAGAGTTTTTGTGCCTCTAACTAATGCCAGGTACTACGAGGGAGACATTTGTCTTTGTCATTGCTAATAGAGCACCTTGGAGGCTGAGTATTGATTTCCCTCCACTGTCATCTGTCTTTTCGCTTTTCTTTTCTTTTTTTTAATGTTAGTTAGTTCAGCTTTAAATCTAAGAATAGATACGAGTAAACCCCACAAGAGATGTTCGGAGGAATTCCCAGGTCGTTGCTGTGAAGTTTGGGAAGCAGCAATGAAGACAGATTGGCTAGCTTCTAGCAGAGATGTCGTCTTTTCGGTGCACATGTAGCCTATATTACTGTAACTATACCAGAGCAGTGTCCCAAATGTTCCATAAATAGTAATTATAGCAACGTTTTTCAATAAATAGTATTTAGTATGGTCAAAATTAAGCACACATACAGTGTCTGTATCCACAGAACAGCTCTGTCCTATATTACCAATATACTCTTTGATCCAATAGATGAGGAAAAGCAGCCATTGACGCTCTACTAAACTGGACAACAATCAAATTCAAAGTGCTCACAAAGGAATCATTGATACTCAGGAGATATGTAGTGTGTGTCGGAGGCTCCAGATAATATCCTGTCAATCATGTTCTGACTGACAAAAGGAAAAACTGCACTGCCCACCGTATTGCCATATCTCGCATGGGGACAAAAGCAACACTGCAGTTGATCGCTTTCCCACTTAATTCTTATGTAGCTTTGAGCAAGAACATCTTCGTCTGTGATTTCTCCTGGCCAGAGATCATGGAGTGGATATCAGTCATCACACCGCAACGCAAGACAACGGTGTCATGTATAAAGAAAAGCAGAGGAATTGACTCGGAAAGTATAAGTAAACGTGTGTTGGAGACGTTAATAAAGCTACAGAGTGTAACGTCAAAATAAACACTGGAGCGTCAAAGTCAGCCAGTCGAACACGTCTGTAACAAACTGGAGGTCATTCTTATTTGGTCCAGGTCAAAGTATCCTGATGTCCATCCAGATGTCATCATTATTTGACTTTAGCGATAGCCGCGTCTCCACATTGATCCACTGTAGCGATCTACTTTCAGATTTAAATTAAAGGCCAAATTAAAGAGACAGTAAAGAGACGAATAGAGAAAATATCTTTGGGTTCAAGTCATTCATTCCTTCACAGAACAGACAGCATCAGACTCAGCTATCGGATGCATCAGCAGATTATATAAACATTGAAAATACACTGAAACTATAGACGTCAACGTAACAGGAAGTTGACATCAGAGTGGGTTTCACCATAACAATTGTTGATAAATCCTACACACATAAAAACAACACTCAATTGCTATCAAGTAAGATACTAAACATACTAGCAGCTAGCTAGCTTAGTGGCTATCATGTTGTTAGCACTCAGGATCTGTCTGTCACCCCCCTCTTTGTTTCTTCCTCCGTGAGGGTGGAGGGGCTGTGTGCCAGCATAAACAGCAGATGTTTTGAATCTTAAGATAAACAGTCAGTGAATCCCTGGCAACCACACAGTGTAAATAAACTGCCAGGCTTTAATTCCACAGGGCGATGTTGAAAGTTAGTGCTTTAAAAAATCCCATCTAAAATATGATAAAAATTATGGTCATGTGAATTGGGCTAGACAACATATTAAGAGCGTGTAATATTTTCATGCAAGCATGTAAATGTTTCTTTATAAGATTACATCATCTCAGTTTGGAAATTAAATATTTTATTTGCTCCAGAGAAATACCCTATATGCTCTCGAAAAATAAAAATGAGTTTATTATCATT